>JAFLJL010018521.1:45207-101530 GCA_018398815.1 Conus ventricosus | reverse complement strand
TAGTCTTTGGGTTATTCTTTCTTTAATATCATGCCCTAAGCTGGCGTCATCAGCCTCAACGAGTTTTTCTTTTTCTCTTTTTATATGCTCATCTAGTTTACTAGTTTTGCTAAATTGTTTGTTAATTCGCCTCTGATGCTTCTCAAGCATGATCAAGGGCCGCTATTTCCGCATAGGCAATGGGGAATCATTAATTGTTTTTAACGCTGTTTCTTCTGAAAAACTGGTTTCTGCTTCTATTGCATTTATTATTTCATCTGCTGATTGATTTAAAACTTGAAGTTCCATTTTTTGTATTTGGTTAGCTGTTGGAAGTTCTTGCAGTGTGTTTTGAAGTTTAGCAACTGCATCCCTATCTAATTTTGGTTTAGCAATGCCAAGGCGATTTTGTACGCTCGCAGGGAGTCTTTGTCTAATTGAACCCATGGCTAAAAACTTTAATGGGTCTCGTTTAGTTGTAAGCTGAACGCGTTGTCCTTGGTCGTTTCTTACAAACAAATGGCCATCATCATCTCGTTCAAAATCATTAGGGTCTAAAAACTTCGGGAGGTTCAAGGCCTAAATTTTGGTACAATGATCTAACATGACTTTCTGTTAATTCACGCCGCATTGAGAGCTCTGAGCGATGCTGTGTCATTTCACTCATGTCGTCTCCAGGATCAGGAACATCATAATCTTCATCTTCTCTGCCTTCCATGTTTCTTTAATAATTAACTTTTTTATTTTGTTTTATAAAAAAAATGTCACAAAACATATGGCTCGATTCTTGACCCGCATAGAAGATTGAAAGAGCCCTTTGGCGTGAAGGGAAATAAGCGGAATATTACTGTTCCAAATAATCCGTCTACTATTGATGCGGATCAAATTCTTACTGTCAAATTTCCAGACCTAGGAGCAGATGAAGTGATTGTGCCAGGCTCTGCGCGTCTTACTTTCAAAATAGAACTCACTTCAACAACAGACCCCAACAGGACAGTTGTACAGAATTTGGGGCGGGCAATCGTTAAGAAAATTTCTATAAAACTTGAGGGGCAAGAAATATTTTCTTTACATAATGCAGACATATTTTTAACCTATTCTGATCTATGGCTAACCGGGAAAGAAAGGGCTGATCTTGCGTTTCAAGGAATCGAAAATGAAGAAGCACTAAAAACATAGAATAGGCGCTGAAGATGCTAAAGACGGCAAAAGGTTTGTAGCTGTAAGTTATGCGTATGGAAATCGCTTTTTCATACCCCTAGATTTTGAGTTGTTAAAAGCGCATGCCCCATACTTTCAAGGAGCATTAAAAGACAGATTGTCATATGAACTAACTTTTAATGACTACAAATATGTTATTATATCTACAGACACCGAAGCAAAGTACAGCATTTGACATCTCGTTAGAGTTTGACATCGTTAGCAACCCTAACTTAGCGAGGCTGATCGAGCAACAATATCAGGCAAAATTAGCAATATATTACGAAAGAGTGATTTTTCATTCTAAATATCCTAAAAGCAGGGCAGACACTATATGGAATTTTAGTTTTAGTGCCGCAGCAAGATCGCTTAAAGGTATTTTATTGCTGTGTGAAAATGAAGAACCATTCAAAAGACAACCTGAAAATTTTGTTAATCCCAAAATAACGAAAGTGCAATGTACAATTGAGGGTAGTCCTAACCAAATCTACGCTAGCGGGCTTAAACCTTATCAGCATTTTGATGAAATAAGAAAACTGTTTGGAGGTGGGAGGTGTAGAAATCCAACAGTTGACCTTGTGTCTAAAGATCTACATCTTCACAGTGTTAGACTTGATCATTATTTAACAACGAAATACGGTTTATGGATTGACCTAAGGTCAACGGAGGATAATCAGTTACATGGAAGCGGGAGGAAAGAATGTTAGGAGACATAATAAACATTCAAAATTGATTAAAGAAAAAGAGGCCGATAAACCACTTAACGTGTATTTGTTTTAATATTGTGCGCAGCGATATTCAAGTAACAGATAAAAGATATACAATACTAATTTTTTATTTTATAAAAGAGTCTGTTCAGGTTTACCAAATGTGCCTACAGACAGAGCGCCAAAAGAAGGGATGAGAACCCCCCAACATAAAAAAACCTTCAGATTAACAAACGTTATGCAAATGCAACAAAAACTAGAGCAAGACCTTTAAAAAATACAGCAAAACCAAACGAAGGTATTCTTGCCTTTAATGTTGTTACATATGTTAATACTGGAAACATCAACTATAAGTGGTCTATCGAGGAACAAGTGTAGGCCTCTTAGCAAAAAGGCTTTTAGGTGCACCCGCAGCTTTACCTCTAGGCGGTTTGTCTTTAACTCTCGGCCTGTGTTCATTGCCGTAAGTGCTGCTAGCAAAAAATTAAAAAACTAAACTCCAAAAGCTTTCAGCTATGGTTTCAAAATAATAACAGCTAAACTTAGTTCGTTCAAACTGACAATAAATAAAGCGCTAAGAGACTATAAAAATGCCCAAACCTGACTCAAACCACCCTCAACCCGTTTGGGTGGTTTGAGTCAGGAATTGGTATTTTATAGTTCTCTAACTAGTAAACCCTACAACAAACATACTGCGTAGGATTATCCGTTTTCAATACTAATTTACTAAACTTTTCAGATTTTAGTTTTTGCTTTAATCCTATGTTTTTCCTGATCATTTTCATATAACATCATTTTCGCGCAAACATTCATCAAATGAGTCTCTGTCTTTCATGTGAAATAAAACTACAGTCTTAAATGTTCTCTAAAGTCTTTTAAAATGTGTTATTTTTTGACATAAAATCCCCACACTTATCCCAGCATGTCTTCCGCTGAAAAGCTAGTTTTGACAAGTGTTTTTTTTTTAACTATGTTCTTTCTGCTGAACAGTCGTCTATAATTTAAAAAGTGTCTGCCTCTTTAAAACAGTCTATAAAGAGGTCTAACACTCACTTAGTTTATTGCTGGATCAACTAAATATACGTCATCATCTGTCCTATAAACCTTTATCATGATATGTTTTGTTAAATTCAAGGGTTGGACAGAAAATAAACAATATAATCAAAATTATAGCGATAAAACTTTTTGTAATGGGGTCGGGGCAAATACTGGTTTTCCACAATCATCTGCCCCACAAATCAATGAACAATGAGGTTTTTTTATCATAAATTTTAAAACTGCTCCATAGTTTTATAACAGAATTTAATTTAATTTAATCCAGTTATTATATTTATCATACTCTCCGTTAAAACTTGTTCAGTATAAAAAAACCTTATGAGGCCTAAATGTGTAAGTTTAATCCAATTCAGTTCTGTAAGATTGTTTCTATTTAAGTCAACACTGATTTTGTTGCTTGTTGTTATGGTCTTAATTTTCCTCACCATTTGTGAAGAACGACGACGGTAACTTAAGATTTTTAAAACGTCTAAGTTTTGCCAGCTAATATTAATTCCTTTTATAAGGACGTCACAAACGCCCACAACCCCCATCCCTCTCCACATCTTTAAAGACAGAAATTTAAAAATATCATTGTGAACGTGTCTCCAATTTCCTGCGTGGAATGAACTGTAATTTTGTAGAAGCTTCCTTTAAACCGTTTCTCTTCTGTGGAGGATGTACTGTTTTTTCCCATACGGCGTTATTTCAATTTTCTTTCCGACTATTGTCCTCTGGCATAAGACTTATATGTAAGGGCCAGAGTTGAGTGCTTTTCTAAAACTTTTTTGACGGCTAAAAAATGTAAATGGGCCTTATGATTCAAATTTTTATTTCCCATTTAAATATGGTTCTAAGTGCCATTTGCTGTCAGGTTTTCGAACTATTTTATATTCTTACTGGCCAGCATTATTTGCTTCTACATTGCGCAGTTGCTCTAGTTTAGGAAACTTTTGTTGTCGCCAACCTCTTTCGTTTATAATCGTCATCTTTAGTGTACTCAAACCATACAAAGCGCCTATCTCGCCATTCTGTTCAAAGTCCGCAACGTCTGCAAGGTCTTTTAATTCTAAAGTTTACACCTCACAGGCGCTAATGTAACTCCTGGGTCTTCTGGCCCACGCGACATTATTTTTTAGAACAACTTATTATTTTTTTTCAAAACAATGTGCAGGTTATCACATTTCACGACTTTCCCTGTTTTGTCTTCAATTTTTATTTTAAAATGATCCGATCCTCCCAAAAACTAATTTTTTTAAACTGTAAATTAGGGAATTGTATAATTTCATATCGCAATATGCAGCTTTCCCTGACGGAAGAGCTCTTAAAACATTGAGGGCCTTCCATCATATAAGTTTTCATCAGTGCTCAGCTCCTCCAATGAACATAGTAATGAATGTAATGCAAGACGAGCGGATTTTCTCCTCAAAAGGGTAGTTTGTTTGACGTAATTTAAAAACTATGAACGGACGATCGGCAGTTGTAAAGCCTAACATTTTAGCTAGCTCTTCATCAAAATAGTACCCTACTTTTCTTCGGGCTTAAAGGCCAACATTGTTTTCAGATTCGCATTGTTAAGTTTGAGAGTAATGTCAAAAATTACTCATTGCTTTTTTTGTGAGCAAAACCCCTAATAACCATCAGGTATGGTTAACTGGCTAACTAATTGTCCTCTATTTTTTAACTTTTTTAATCTTATTATTTCCTTGGATTCGGTTATATTAAACCATAGACTTTGTAAAATATTTCATGAAGGTGCAACCATTCTGGTTCCGCAATTGTTATCAATAGCATGTTCTAAAAAGTAGGACGGTTTGAGTTGTTATTGTTACAAACATTTTTTAAACGAAATAAAAATGGTGCATTCAAATATACTAATGCAAAATATTCTGTTGGGTCGCACTACATCTTTAAAATATAAAAAACTAATACTTTGACATTTCTGTGGGCTCAGTCTGACGCCTTTCAAGTAAAGGTGAGTACTCCATTAAACAGATATCTTAACCTCCTATTAAAAAAAGACCACTTCCCAAAAGTGTTTGGTTTAGTCATCCGATGAGTTTTATCAGAACCCGTTAAACTTTGCTGTGTTTTGTGCATCAACTGGGTGTGGGTGTCGTATGCTGATCACTTAAATCATCCTGATCCTTTGGTGAGGTCAGTGTACAGATTTCATTTCTATTACACCTTCAGAGTATTTTGACTGAAATGCAAGCTCCATTCCAAATGACAAACCCTTTAATCCATTTTGCAACAGAATAGACATGAAGGGCTTTGAAAGGATCTGTAACGAATTTAATATTAAGGCCAAGACAGACTTTAGACAAAAGTTGGATCTTAATCATGGTTTAGGCACCCCTTTTTTTTTGGGGCGTGCACAGAAAGTATAACTATGACTGGAATCCTCCTTACACATCTTTCTCTAAAGGCACAGGGTTCACCTCGGGCCATAGAGCAAGAGCATTAAAAAGCATGGACAACATTTATCTTAGACACTTTAAGGGCCTAACTAAAGCAGGAATTTGAACGAATAAAGACTCTGTTCGTACTTACGTTTGGTGTTTGCTAGGCTCGCAAGCACAAACGAGATCGAGCATAACTGATCCTTCTACTGGCTTTGACGCACAAAAACAATACTTAGCAAATATAGAGGACGCCATTAATTCTACAGTTGATTTGCCTTCAAGTATTAAAAGGTACCAAAAATTTTTACAACTCGCAAGATCGAAAGTAGACTTTGCTGTTGGCACTGGTTTTACATGCTGCCTTCTGACCTTTAGACTCCAGGTAGGAACAACAATGAACTACAACCCAAAGAAATTCTTGTTGCAGGAAATGAACAGAAGGTTGGGCAAAACGACATAAATTCTGAGCCAGTAATATTGCAAGCAGTAAAAAAACAAGATGACCCCCCAAGAATAAGTCATCTAATCCCTGTGGCCCAAAACCCGAAGGCCGTTGAAGAACACGAAAAAAATAATGACCATGAATATGTAAGACAGCACTTGTTTTTGGATTAACTGGCCTAGGATTACTTGGTCTTTATCTTACTAAAAATTAACCAACTATTAAGAGAACTAATGTCCATAAGTGCTCGGCCATAAAGCCAACTACTTTGCCTGCAGTAGACAAAAGCCAGCTAACAAAAACCCCTAATATACCTGGTAAAGCATCCACGGCTTTTACCCGGGTAATTTTTTAATAAACCCGCAAGATGATCAAGCTGTTTTTTTACCCATGATTTATCAGGCGGCCCATGGAGGCGATGGCGGTGGAGGTACTGGGCTTTGACCTCCGCCGCCCGTAATTTGCCATCACCAGTGTACTTATTGCAAATCCTAAGGCTGTTTTAACGCTTACTAATGTGACTCCTTGCTCTCTAAACAACGTTCGTTTTTCGTTCTGTAGTGTCGTGTCTTCATATAAAATTCTTTGGATGTTTCTCTTATTCTATTTACTTGAGTTCGCAAATTTTTCTTGGTTAGTAGACAACACTTCTAGCCCTTTCTGATTTTTTCTTGCTCAAGATCTTTTAGTCTTTGGGCTATTTTTCTTTAATATCATGCCCTAAGTTGGCGTCCCTCAGCCTCAACGAGTTTTTCTTTTTCTTTTTATATGCTCATCTAGTTCACCTAGTTTTGCTAAAATTGTTTGTTAATTCGCCTCTGATGCTTCTCAAAGCATGATCAAGGGCCGCTATTTCCCGCTAGGCAATGGGGGAAACATTAATTGTTTTTAAAAGCTGTTTCTTCTGAAAAAATGGTTTCTGCTTTATTGATTTATTATTTCATCTGCTGATTGATTTAAAAATTGAAGTTCCTTTTTTTGTATTTGGGTTTGCTGTTGGAGTTCTTGAGGTGTTTTGAAGTTTTTCAAGCATCCCTATCTAATTTTGGTTTAGCAAAGCCAAGGCGATTTTGTTTTGTCGCAGGGAGTCTTTTTCTAATTTAACCCCCGGCTAAAAAACTTTAATGGGGCTCGTTTTGTTGTAAGCTGAACGCGTTTTCCTTGGTCGTTTCTTACAAAAAAAAATGGGTCTCATCTCGTTCAAAAAACATTAGGGTCTAAAACTTCGGGGGGTTCAAGGCCCAATTTTGGTAAATGATCTAATGACTTTGTTAATTCAGCCGCATTGAGAGCTCTGAGCGATGCTGTGTTTTCACTCATGTCGTCTCCAGGATCAAAAACATCATAATCTTCTTCACCTTCTCTGCCTTCCCTTTTCTTTAATAATAACTTTTTTTTTTGTTTTAAAAAAATGTCACAGCATAGGTTAATTTTGACCCCCATGAAGATTGAAAAAGCCCCCTTGGGTGAAGGGAAATAAAAAGGAATTTTTCTGTTCCAAATAATCCCTTACTATTTATGCGGATCAAAATTTTATGTCAAATTTCCCGACCCCAGGACCCCGGGTGAATGATTGTGCCCCGGATCGCGCGACTTACTTTTAAAATGAACTCCCTTCAAAACAGCCCAAACAGGAAGTTGTACAGAATTTGGGGGGGGCAATCGTTAAGAATAATTTCTATAAAACTTGAGGGACAAGAAATATTTTCTTTACATAATGCAGACATATTTTTAACCTATTCTGATCTATGGCTAACCGGGAAAGAAAGGGCTGATCTTGCGTTTCAAGGAATCGAAAATGAAGATGCACTAAAACATAGAATAGGCGCTGAAGATGCTAAAGACGGCAAAAGGTATGTAGCTGTAAGTTATGCGTATGGTAATCGCTTTTCCATACCTTAGATTTTGAGTTGTTAAAAGCGCATGCCCCATACTTTCAAGGAGCGTTAAAAGACAGATTGTCATATGAACTGACTTTTAATGACTACAAATATGTTATTATATCTACAGACACCGAAGCAAAGTACAGCATTTCTGACATCTCGTTAGAGTTTGACATCGTTAGCAACCCTAACTTAGCGAGGCTGATCGAGCAACAATATCAGGCAAAATTAGCAATATATTACGAAAGAGTGATTTTTCATTCTAAATATCCTAAAAGCAGGGCAGACACTATATGGAATTTTAGTTTTAGTGCCGCAGCAAGATCGCTTAAAGGTATTTTATTGCTGTGTGAAAATGAAGAACCATTCAAAAGACAACTGAAAATTTTGTTAATCCCAAAATAACGAAAGTGCAATGTACAATTGAGGGTAGTCCTAACCAAATCTACGCTAGCGGGCTTAAACCTTATCAGCATTTTGATGAAATAAGAAAACTGTTTGGAGGTGGGAGGTGTAGAAATCCAACAGTTGACCTTGTGTCTAAAGATCTACATCTTCACAGTGTTAGACTTGATCATTATTTAACAACGAAATACGGTTTATGGATTGACCTAAGATCGACAGAGGATAATCAGTTGCATGGAAGTGGGAGAACTGTTAGAGACATAATAAACATTCAAACTGATAAAGAAAAAGAGGCCGATAAACCACTTAACGTGTATTTGTTTTTAATATATGATGCGCAGCTGAATATTCAAGATAACAGATTAAAAGATATACAATACTAAATTATTTTTATTTTAAAAAAGCATGTCTGTTTCGCTTTATCCAAAAGAGCATAAAGTGCCAGAGTCACCAAAAGAAGGGATAGTAGAAACCCCTGACATAATAATAATAATAATAATAATAATAATAATAATAATAATAAGGAACATTTAGTGCGCTTAATCTTAAACAAAAGCCCTAAGCGCTTACAGCAATAAGCCTAACACACACACACACACACACACACACACACACACCCCACACACCCACACACACACACACACACACCACACACACACACACACACACACACAAACACACACACACACACGCACACACCCACACACCAGTGAAGGAGCAGAAAAATTATGTTTTGAAGAGAGTTGTTTTGAGGGAGACTTGAAAGAAGAAAGACTGTTTGAGTTTCGGAGTGCAGAAGGGAGATTGTTCCAGCAGGAAGGAGCCTGAAAGAAAAAGAACGTTCACCAAGTGTTCTGGCTCGAAAACGAGGGATCTGCAGAATGCGAGTGTCAGAAGAAGAGCGAAGCTGTCTGGAAGGAGTATAGGTCGACAGAAGTTTAGAGAGGTAAGATGGAGCGAGGCCATCCAATGCCTTGTGCAGAGCAAAGAAAGTTTGTACTTGATGCGTTTTTTCAACAGGAAGCCAGTGCAAAGATTTAAGAAAGGGGAGAAACATGAGAGGTTTTCGGAGATTTCGAGACAAGGCGAGCAGCATTATTTTGGATTTTCTGCAATTTTGCAAGGAGATTCTGTGGACAGCCAGCAAGAAGAGAATTACAGTAGTCAAGTCTTGAAAGAATGAAAGCAGAAACCAGAGTCTTGGTGGCTTCTTCAGACAGAAGGTGGCGCACAGAACTGATTCGCCGAAGCTCCAAGTAGCAAGCACGGCAGATAGAAGGAAATCTGATTTTGAAAAGAGGGGTGTCTGATCAAGTACAACGCCTAGATTTCGCACAGTGGTAGAGGTCTGAATGAGAGAGGTACCAAGTTGGACAGAAGAAGGAACAGAGATTGTAACATGAGCCGTTTTGGGAGAATGAAGATCAGTTCAGTTTTGTCATTGTTTAACTGAAGTTTGTTGCAAGTCATCCATGCTTTATGTCAGAGATGCAGAGTTTGTGAGCGATCAATGATGGAGGAGAGGAGAGAGATGTCACCAGAAATGTTCATTTGATTGTCATCAGAGAAGCAGTGGTGTGAAATGTCATGATGGGCTACAATGTCAGAGATGGGTTGGGTATATAGACAAACAGAATGGGACCAAGGACAGAGCCTTGGGGAACACCATAATTCAAGTCAGCAGAGCTTGAAGAAAAACCATGGACAGAGACAGTTTGGGTTCGACCAGAAAGGTAAGAATAAAACCATGCCAAAGCTTGAGAAGAGATGCCAAAAGTATGTTGAAGTCTAGTGAGGAGGGTGGAGTGATCAATGGTATCAAAGGCAGCGGACAAGTCAAGAAGAGAAAGCAGTGAAACCTGACCATTATCCAGAGCAGAGAGAAGATCGTTTATTATTTCAGCAGAGCAGTTTCTGTACTGTGTCCAGTGCGATAGGCGGACTGCAACGAATAGAGCAAGTTGTTTTGGTCAAGGTGGTTTTGGAGTTGGAGAAGTGCTATCTTTTCAATTATCTTTGAAAGAAAAGACAAGTTGGGACAGGTCGATAATTTTTTAGGTTTTCAGGGTCAAGAGAGGGTTTCTTCAAAAGAGGTCGGACAACAGCAGCTTTCAGTGCAGGTGGGAAACAACCAGAAGTGAGAGATTCATTTACCACACTAGTGATATATGGCAAACAAAACATCCATGCATGCAGATAATAAAGTAGATGGAAGAGGATCCAGTACACATGTTTTGATAACAGTCTTGTCGATGACATCTTTGACAACAGCCACTGTCACAGGTTCAAAGTCAGTCAATGAAATGCCGGAAAAAGAGTAGTATGGAATATCAGGTTCAGATACTGACTGAGCATCCAGACTTTCACGGATAAGTCTAATTTTGCTAGTGAAAAAGTCACAAAATTTCTGTGGAATGTCAGAGGGACAGACAGATGAAGGAAGGGAGATGATTTTGTTCTCCCCATGAGTGTATCAGTGACCTTAAACAATTGCTTGGTTGTTGTGCATGCTAATATTTAGCATTGTAGAAGGCTGATTTTGCTTTTTGAACAATTCATTCACAGCATTACTAGCAATTCGCAAAATTTGTTTGTGAATCTCGAGGTTTGTCTTTAGCCACTGCCTGTCGGCCCTACGTCTAACACGTTTAGCATCAAGAATTCAGAGCCAACTGCTGGGAACCAGGGTGAGGGTGGACGGCTGGAAATCTTGCGTCTAAGTACTGGGGCATGGTGATCAAGGACATCTTGAAGTAGGCCATGGAATTGCTCCGCAGACAGTGAAGGTACAGATTGAAGGGAGGACAGCAGGTCAGCTCGGAAGATGTCAAGGTCGATGGAAGCAAGGTCCGTGGACTCGACGTACCTGGGGGGCTTAATAGGAGCAGATGTGGTTCAGATTAGCCAGGACCGCATGGTGGTCAGAAGTCAGGGTCAGGGCTGGTGGTGGGTGGCTCGACCAGGTCATCATCAGAATGGACAACCCAGTCAAGGATGCGACCTGAACGGTGAGTTGGGGAGGTGACGGACTGGTTCAGACCAAAGGACTGAAACAGATCCATCAGTTTTGCTGTGTTGCAATTAGTTGGATTGTCCCAGTGGAAGTTGAAGTCGCCGACCAGTACAGAACGGCCTTTTAGACAGTTCATGTACTCCAGCAGATCTGGAAAAATCTTCCAGAAAGATGGAGTCTTTCAGTTGGTTTTTCTTGCTGGGAGGGGGCGGTAAAGGCAGAAGACGTGAAGAGAGGATTTGGGGGAAGATTTCAGTTAGTTGTACTAGTTCAAAAGAGGAGTGGACAAAGGAGAAGTTGGAGGTAGTGGAAACAGAGGGGGATATAGTGTCAGACACCACAAAAGCGATGCCTCCACCACGGGTTGGCCTGGGAAAGCTGAGGGTGGTGTAGCCAGGAGGGGAAAGGTCACAGCACTTCGCTTCGTCACCCCTTGGTAGAAGCCACGTCTCCGTGATGCACATAATGTTGACGTGATTGTCAGCGATAAAATCGTTGATTGTAGTCCTTTTCTCCTTCGCACCAACTGATTGGGCATTAAATAATGCCAGAGCCAGTTTGCTGTGACGACTTGAGACAGGAGATTTGAGAAGGGGCACAGTTATCAGGTTGGAAACAACAGCAGAACGGGGTGGTTTTTTTGTTTAGGGAGGAACGAGGGACGGCTGACGACGGCAATCTTTTTCTGCTTTCTCCTCCCTCCCCTGCACCCTCGAACACGCGGCAAATCTACACCAATGCGTAACTGGCGCAACTTCAAGTTGAGGGTGGGGTCAAGGGGCACAGGTTTTACTGCCAGCAGCTCGCCACGAGTGTAGGAGAGAGGGGGAGGGTGTGTTAAGGTAGACATGGCAGCGCAATGACAGCTGAGGGAAGATGAGTGGGAGGGAGAAGATGGGTGAGATTTCTCACGCCATGCAGCGGTGTTACAGTAGAGGAGAGGGGAAAGGGGGGAGAGTGAGGCGGCACGGCAACGGAAGACACGGGGGAAGGGAGATTGTCACGTGCGAGTAACCTGACAGGGGGGGTTCTTAAACAGGTAATGTGCAGTGGCAGAAACGGAGCGATCACTCAATCCCTCACACCACCAGACCACAAGAGAAAGAGGTTTCAACAATATTTTCACTTCACATTACAACCATTCACTCACACTAGCACTCCAGATAGGGTATGGGTCATAACAAAGAAGAGGAAAAACAGCCGAGAGAGGAAAAGAAAGAAAGAAAAAAAAACAATGGGGCTTAGAAGAGAAATAAAAACACTATTCAGAACTAACTGACCTAGGGGACAAAGTAAATTAAATAGACCACAAAAACCCGCCAATATCCTGGGATCCCGCTACCGTCCCAACCTAACCCGCTAAACCGCTACAAAGGCATCAACATAACAGAAGAAAGACAGTACTAGAAACAATAAATACATCAAACAGGACCTACTCAGGGTTAAACAAAACAATAATAAAAAAAAACGGATCAGTGACCGGCTTCAGGCCACACACACGCACGCCAAACCCACACCCACACCATACAAGACTGACGATCAACTTAGTCCATGCCCGAGGAGGTTCACCGTGGGAGGTGGATCCTATAGAAGGGCGAAGCTCGCAGTGGGCTGGTCTTCCAGTCCGAGGCGAAGATGTCCCAGTGAAGGGTGAGGCACGCCTTCAACAGTCCTTAGTGCAGCGACTGGTGCCTGGATAGCGGATGGCGTCTGCTAGGTCCCGGGATGCTGGTCCTTCAGCCAGTCCTAGACCGGAGCTGCCGGAAACAAATGGCAATTTTTCCCGCCCAAAATGGCGGCGTGGGCGAGGTAAGAAAACGGTCCGCTCCCCAATCCAATGAAGGATGGCAGCCGAAAACCGTGACGGTCCCCAATGAAGTGGACTCCAGGTCAGGGATGACCTAAGGTGCTTCTTCCAGCTGGCAGGGATAGGGATCCCAGAGGTTACAAGCGGAATTCTTTCCTTCCCACCGAAGGGTGAAAGACAGTTCCACGCAACCACGTCGAAGTGGATTCAAGCAGGAAGGCTCCAGCTGGCAGAGATAGAGATCTCTCCGACTCCAAGGTTCGTAAGCGAGTGCCACACCACTCGCCTAACCAAGATGGCAACCAGTAACAAAACAGCTCACTGTGTCACCTGACATCAGCTGATGAACTACGTGGAAAACGATAAAAGAATAAAGAAAGCTTTAAAAGAAAAAAAAAGAAGTATTGGAGGATGGGAGCAAAATGCACGGACGTAGCGCACCAGGATGACACGAATAACAAACTGGTCAACACCCGGCCAATGTAGTGAAGATGTCACTGGCAACACTCCACTTTATATCAGGTTTGGGAAGAAATGAATTATCTTACAAACCCAAAGTATTTACGTCCGTGACAGAGATGATCCCTTGAGTGATGCACGTGCGCAGCAAAGGCTGAATAACGTGGAGGGCAGCCATTATTTATCGGGAGTACAGTACCTGCTGGTCTCACCAGAAATAAAAACCATAACACCCGAAGATCGGAGGGAGAGAGGCACAAAACACTGACCAGAAAAGAGTCCACATCATTATAAAATCATCAGTACCACTTTTACAACAAACAAAGCACAACAGCACAATAATCCATTCGAATAGGGAGAGCGAGGAAACTCAGCCTGTTAGGCGAAGGGGAAGATAACTCTCATAAAAACCTTCAGATTAACCAACATTACACAAATGCAACATAAACTAGAGCAGGACCTTTCAAAATACAGCAAAACCAAACGAAGGTATTCTGCTGCCTTTAATGCTGTTACATATGTTAATACTGGAGCATCAACTGTAAGTGCTCTATCAGCAGGGACAAGTGTTGGTCCTTAGCAACAGGCGTAGGTGCACCCGCAGCTTTACCTCTAGGTGGTTTGTCTTTAGCTCTCGGTGTGCGTTCATTAGCTGTAAGTGCTGCTGGCAAAAAATTAAAAACTAAACTCCAAAAGCACACAGCTATGGTTCAACTAATAACAGCTAAACTTAGTTCGTTTAAACTGACAATAAATAAAGCGCTATTGACTCAAACATCACGGATGAAGAATTTAGTCGTTTACAGGCCGATTTTGATGACTATAAAAGACAAAAGTTTGATCTTCAAAAAAAGGCGAGGGCAAGTTTTTTTCAACAGCCAGACACCGAGCAGATAAAAAAGGAATGTTTAAAAAAAAGTAAACGAGACATTAAACTCTGTTCTAAACAGCTCACATTAACAACATCAAAGGGCGTTTATACTTTAGTTTATGAGTCCAAGCACAAAAAGACCGTTGATATTCTGATTAATTATTTTTTTTAATTTAAATAAATAGTTTGAGTTAGAAAAGGAAACTCAACATGGCTGAGATATATGAAGGTCCAGACGAATTGTTTGAAGGAATGCTTAAGGGAGAGCGTTTATCAAAAGCTTTAAATGATATCAGTCTAGATGTTACTGATTCAGCAAGCGTACAGGCAAGTGTTGCTTATGCTATTTCTCAAGTTCCAGGTAAACTAACAATAGACCCGCCAGTTAAAGTAATGTTAGCTGTTTTAATTGACTATATAACAATAAATGAAGAAAATCTAGAGGTCTGGGTCTCAACTAAACAACAGGTTATTCTTTCTCATAATGACTTAACTCCTGGTTGGGCAGACCAACTGCTTACACAGTTTGATGTGGCCGCTGAAGAAGCCAAAATGAGAGGCTCTGGTTGGTCAGAGGGCGAAGTCTTAGAGATCAGATTAAAACAGTCTAAGTATGCACCGATTGTAGGCAGGTCTTACATTCCACTACCTCCAGCATTAGTCGCAAAAAGAGCAGTTCTAAACATAAAGAATTCGGACAACAAATGTTTTATGTGGTGTGTTCTTGCAAGGCTGCATTACGCCCGCAAAAACGCAGAGAGAGTATCTAACTATGAGCCTTACATCAATGATCTTAACTTTAGTGGAATATCTTTCCTGTTAGCGGGGACAAAATTGATCAGTTTGAAGAACAAAACAAACCAATAACTGTTAATGTATACACATGGGATGAGGAAACAAATCTACTGCGATTAAAGTGTCCAGAACAGTCCAACAATAGGTGATCCAGGCAAAAATCATGTTGA
This sequence comes from Conus ventricosus, assembly GCA_018398815.1. Classification (NCBI taxonomy): domain Eukaryota; kingdom Metazoa; phylum Mollusca; class Gastropoda; order Neogastropoda; family Conidae; genus Conus; species Conus ventricosus. Next base: position 86,359 of record JAFLJL010018521.1, on the reverse strand, counting down.
CTTACTACTGATGTTTTCGCCAGCAGGGCTGCCGCATTACACATTGATACGAACAATGAGTAGGACTGTTAGCATATACTACAAAAAAACATAGCAAACAAGAATTCTGTAGAAAATGTTTAACAAGAATTCCATCTGCTCAAGCCGCAAAGCGAACATAAGAAACATTGTATCGGCCCAGGTGACTGTAATTACAGAACTAACTACGCCCCCACCCGGATCTAAAGTTAGTTTTAAGAACTGGAAACGGATGCAAACGAGTCCATATGTTGTTTACGCAGACTTCGAATCACTCATTGTTCCTTATGAAGGACCAACCCCCAGAAACTTCCAAAAACAGCCTTAGTGAGTAATCACCAGATTTGTTCATTTGCTTTCGTTATTGTCAGGTCGGATGGCGCCATTCAGAACCAGAATTGTATAGAGGACCAGATGCTGCAAAATACTTCTTAGAACGCATGCAGCAAGTGCGTAACGCCTGTTCTAATAATCTAAACTTATCTGAAATCATAATGTCGTCTGAAGATCAACAACAGTATGACTCAGCCAACATTGTTGGATTTGCGGCTTAGGTCTCTCATCAGACGCAGAGAATCCAACAGTAAGAGACCATGATCACATTAGTGGGAAGTTTAGAGGAGCAGCGCACAGTAAATGCAATCTTCAACTAAACTTTAATCCTAAGACATGGAAGCTTCCATCTTCTTTCATAACTTGCGAGGTTACGACTCTCATCTTATAATGAAAGCAGTAGATGACGCCTTCAGGATAACATGCATTGCACAGTCGTCAGAAAAGTACATGTGTTTCACTTTAAATAACATGTCTTTTTATGACTCTATGCAGCACATGATGGGTTCATTAGAGTCGCTGGCTATGTCCTTAAAGTCCTGCCCAATAACAGAAAAATATTTTGACTCAACTCTCGTTAGAAAGGGAGTTTACCCTTATGAGTATATGAACAGTTGGGAAAGGTTTGACGAAGATACACTTCCCCCTAAAGGCGCGTTCTTTTCTAGTCTCAGAGGAAAGGACATCAGTGATTCTGATTACCAGCATGCTCAAGAAGCATGGCAGAAGTTAGATTGTAAAACGATGGGAGACTATCATGATGCATACTTGATGGCTGATGTATGTTTGTTGGCGGACGTCTTTGAAATTATAGAAAGACCTGCATGAAACATTACAGCCTGGATCCGCGCATTATATTTCTGCGCCTGGGATGAGCTGGGACGCTTTCTTAAAGTTTACTGGAGTACAGATTTATTTAGTGTCTGATTTACCAATGATTCAGATGATTGAAAACGGATTGCGTGGAGGAATTAGTATGGCGTCGCATCATTACTGTAAAGCAAACAACAAATACTTGGGACGACTATGATCCGAGTAAAAGGTCTAACTATCTCATGTATTTAGATGCAAACAATCTGTATGGATGGGCTATGGCGCAATCACTTCCACTACGCAACTTTGAAATGTACAAAGGCGGCGGTACAAATAATGTGCAAAGAGCATTAAAGTGGTTGAGCAGATTGACGCCAGATCGACAGCGCGGTTTCATTCTAGAAGTTGACTTAGAATATCCTCATGAACTCCATGACCTACATAATGACTATCCATTAGCAGCAGAAAGTCTAAAGATGAATCCAAGAGAGCCGCCTAAACTTGTGCCTAATCTTCGCGAAAAAAAAAATTATGTCTGTCATTACAGGCTTCTACAATTTTATTTAAGACATGGGTTGAAGTTGACAGCCGTTCATCGTGTAATTGCTTTTGATCAAGAACAGTTCATGAACCATACATCATGAAGAACACTGATCTTAGAACTAAATCCGCAGATGCTTCAGAAAAAGACTTTTCAAGCTGATGAACAACAGCTGTTTCGGAAAGACTATGGAAAATCCGCACAAGCGTAAAGATGTCAGATTGGTCACCAGAGAGAACGAAGCAATTAAGCTGACTTCAAACCAAATTATCAGGACTTTAGAAGATTTCATGATCAGCTTTTTGGCATAATGATGAAAAAAAAGAAAGTCAAATTAGACAAGCCTGTATTTATTGGGTTTACTGTTTTAGAATTATCAAAGCTTTTGATGTTTAGAATTTCTTTATGACTACTTTAAGCCCTTGTATCCAGAGTCCAGAGTACTTTACACAGATACAGACAGTTTTGTTATAGATATCCCTACTGAAGACATCTATAAAGACATGGAAATGGAAGTAGCTAAAGGGCATGCGGGATGGTACGACACATCCGATTATCCTAAAGATTCGCCTTTGCATTCATCTGTTAATAAGAAGGTTTTAGGAAAGATGAAGGACGAATTATCTGGAGGGGTGATTAAGGAGTTTATTGGTTTAAGGTCGAAAATGTACAGTATTCGAGCCAGAAGAAAACCATTAAGAAAGCAAAGGGAATATCTCGCAGTGTTGTGCAGTCAAACATATCACATGACAACTATAAAGAAGCATTGTTCAATAAACATACTTTTCATCATGACAACGTAAAACTGCGATCTAATCTACATGAGATCAACACAACTGTTGTAACAAAGAAGTCATTAGATAGAACAAACACTAAACGAGTATTTGTTAATCCAGAGTTTTCATATGCAATTGGGCACTGGAGAACAGCATAATTACATATCTTCTTCACCGAAGAGTTTATATTCGGGTTCATATTTTCCTGAAATTTATCTAGAAAATCAATCATATCATCTTCCAATTCATTCAAATTTTTTCTCATGTTTGCTTGACGTGCTCGAATTTTTTTTATTATTTCAAGATATTCTTTTCCCATTTTTGATAGTCAAAATTTGGGATTTTGGGCTGTAAGCGATCTGGATGCAGTGCCATGTGCCGATGAATCCTCGTAATTGTTTCTTTAACAGCAGAATAGTACCATGTGATTCTCGTATTAATTCCTTAATAGCAGAACACGTATCATATGATTTCGTATTAATTCCAAGTTCTCTTTATTTATCATTCTTGTTTCGCTTGTTTCGTTCTGAGCTTCCATTTTAGACTCAAATATATTTACGTAAATTAAAAATTAATTAAGCAACTGGAGGTTTAAGGCCCAAAAAATGCCAGTATTTCGGGCCAGGAGAAAACTTTTTCCTCAAGTTTCATTATAAGCTCAATCATATCATTATCCAATTCAGCCAAATTGTTTTTCATGTTTGCTTGATGTGTTTGAATTTTTTTTTTTATTTCAAGACATTCTTTTTCCCATAACTGATAATCAAAATTTGGGATTTTGGGTTGTAGGTGATCTGGATGTTTTAGCATGGGTTGATAAATCCTCACAAGGGTTTCCTTAATAGTAGAACTTCGTATCACATGATTCCTGTATTAATTCCAAGGTCTCTTCTTTTATCATTCTTGTTTCATTCTGTGCTTCCATTTTAGACACAAATATATTTCTGTAAATTAATTAAGCAACTGAAACTGTGTCTGGTGGGATTATCTGCAGTTCTTCCTTCACAAAAGATCTTTGAGGAGCTGGTTGTTTTGTTGTGTCAGTTTCTCGTAAATAATACACGGGCGGATTCATTTTTACAATTCTTTTTATTTCATACGGTCAACACTCCAAACTGGATCGGTTGCCCTGATGCGAGTGTCCCCTTCTGCTTCCCCCGGTAAATAAAGGTACCTTACTTTCAAACCAAACGGTAATAGTTTGCGGATGAAGACTCTCCTTCAGCAACATCTATTGCTTGTTTTTTTAATTGCTTGTACTGGTTTTAGCCTTTAAATTCTTCATTATTCATTGCGCGCAAAATGAGGGCAGTCTTCTAACCCATTCTGTGTTGCGAGAATTGTCAATCAGCTCTCTGTGATACTGGTAGGAAAAAAGTCTTTCAGATAACTGTTTGTTAAAGTTTTCAACTAAAGCTGTGATCTGTGAACACCTGGAATGCCTCTTTTAATGGTAACTCTATGTTTTAACAATAATTGATTCACTCGGCCTTTAAATTCTTTTCCATCATTGACTTGAATCATGCGAGGATAAGTTAGCAGGCCTCGTTGGTATATCAGTTGTATGGCAACAGCAACAGCAGAAGCACTCTTTTGTGTTAATGGTTCTGCATCTTTGTATCTTGAAGCTATGTCAATGACTGTAAGGGCGTACTTAAATCTTTTTCGTCTAATCGTATCTGGGGTAAATATAGAAGATCCATTTGATGGGTGTCGTTCGGTATTGTATTCACAAAGTGTGGTCTCTGTATTCGTCTAGGTGCAGGTAAATAAATTTGCCAAATCGCTTGTTTAGATAACCATTCCTTTGCTGTTTGTTCACTAACTCCCGCTGCTTGGCTTAGCTTTTTTATTGCGCGATTCCCTTCCAATATCCTTTTGGCAAATAATAGATTTTGTTCATTTTTATTCAGCCAATATTATGTGCAACAAAATACACGACGGACATGCCAAAGATAACAAACACGATTTCTTGCATCTTTTGTTTTTCTGATGGCTGATAAAAGTCACTGAATTTTGGTGGGGGCAATGTCTCGATTGGTTTGCCTGTTACAAGATAATATTCTTTTATTGCTTGGTCAACATTTTTAAATGTGTAAGCTGCATGTCCCTGATTTTTTCAGTTTGTTATTAATAAAATCTAACTGCTCAATTCTCTGCTTTTCATAGGTGTCTTGTGCAGCTGCTAGTTGATCCATAGCTTTGTTATGTCTTTTCCTCTCGCCGTCATCCCGCAGTTTACTAAACGCGTAATTACTTCCGCTAAAAGCAAGTGCATTAACTCAGCACCGCCTATCATCATTACGAGTGAAGCCATTTTTATAAATGTATTTTTTAAATTTTACATATTGATACTGTCAGGAATTATTCCTTGCTTAACTAGAAAATCTTTCGTAGCAAACGAAGCTGTAATGATAGCAATTAGCTTTGCTGAGTCTTCAAAGTCTAATTTGCCAAGATCTGCCGGTTTTATTTTTAACAGGCTTTTACCAAGCATTGTGTATCCTACACTTAGGCCTCCAATAACAGCAGAATGGTATACAAGGTTGGCAACAGTCTTTTCAGCGCTCATTTTTAAAAACAAAATAATAATTATATTTAGTAATAAAACTCAACAGCGACGATCTACTACAGCTACAGAGTGACCTAATCCGTCTTGGACTTACAAATGAAGAAGTTGATGACCAAGCTGTTATGCCCCAAAAGGAGAGGTTGTATTCTTTAGCAGCATGCGGAAAAAACAAAACAGTTCCTCGGCAATGAATTCAGCATAGAACAGATTCAACAGATGTCGCCACAAGACATTATAAAGTATCATAACAGGTATGAAGCGCAACTAGGATCAAGAATGGTAAAAAGTGTCGGGCAAACGGTTCTTAGTTTGTTCACTAAACTAGTAGGCCCATTGTTCCCATTGATTCTGAACAAGATTTTATGTATGATTTAACGCAGGATCCAGTTTTAACAAAGTCATTTGAGTCTCTAGGATGTGATCTATATTACAGATTTGGAACATTATTATCGCCGCTAATCATGGGATTAATTACTTTTAATCATATAGATTTTATTTCCCTTCAAAATGACCGAGCCAGAAAATCAGCAGAATCAGAATCAGAAAACATTGAATCAGGTGAAAGTGGTCAGTAAACCCCTCATCCTGGACGCGTTGCAGCAGGAAAAAAATTAGCAGAGTGGAACAAACAAAAAAAATTAATGTTACAATCACAGAATGAAAAAGGGCCAGAGCCGCAGCCAGTTGTTTCAATGCCAGATATAAAAACGCCAGAACAAGTTGATTCGAGGCCTACAACAACAGGGTTGCCTACACCGCCAAAGTCTTCATATTTTCTTAAAGCAATTGTCATTTTTGGCGGCATTGCTGTTGGGGGCGGTTATTACGGTTATAAAATATATAAACAAAGACAGCAAAAACCAAAGCAATCAAAACAATCTCAACCACTAAATACAAAAGCCGAACACAACAGCATGCCAGAACCGCCAACAACAAAAGATCATTTTGATCCATTTCAGATGCAATAATACTTTAAGAACTTAATAAATAATTATAAGTTGCCTTGAATAAGAACTCGGTTGTACTTAGAGGATGACTTAGTTATGAACTTAGAAGTGACTTAAGTTAAGAACTTAGAAGTGACTTGAGGATGGACTTGAGTAAGAACTTAGAAGTGACTTGAGGATGACTTAAGTAAGAACTTGATTAAGAACTTGGGGGCGACTTGATTAAGAACTTAATTAAGAACTTGGGGTGACTTGGGGTAACTTAGGGTGAAGGTGTCAAGTGTTTCATAGGGCACTTGGCTTAATGCCCAAGTTGGTCCTTCAAGCCCAGTTTTGGAGTGCGGCCAACTCCAAGCTCGGCTACAGCAGGAGGAGTGCGTGCATGTGTGTGGGCGTGAGAAGGGGGAGGGTGTGTGTGGTGTACACAGAGCTTTATTATTCGTCATGTGTAACACCACTTAGTGCAAGACGGCGCTTGCGTTTTTGTAATTCATTGGCTCTTTTTACCGTTCGAATTCAAGCGGTTTTACCAGAGCAGGGCAAAGCACAACAAACAGTACACAGTGTGATCAGGCTCCCCTATCACACACACACAAACAATCACACACACAGACACACACACAGACACACACACACACACACACACACACACACACACACGCATTCACGCACGCACGCATGCACACACACACACAAACATACACAAGACAGTTACATGATCACAGACAGTTGATGGGTCCTCAAGAAGATGTTTTTGTTTTTTATTGTTTTGCATAAAGCGATTTAGCAACGGCACGTAGTCTACACGCATGAACATCAGAATAGCCAGTTTTTTCTTCTAGCCACTGAGCCCGCGTGTTTGTCCTCTTTCCTTCTTTTCTTTGTACCTCCTGCCATTGTTTATTTTTGTGAAGAAGGACTACCAAATAGTTCTGCTTCTGAAGAAAACACTATCACTCCAACATGAAATCTTTTACAAACACCTTTTTTCACTGAAAACACCCCGTCTTTCCCCCACAGTCCCAGTATGTAAAGCTCAGCACTTGAATCAACAAGACGTAGTATCTTCGCGTTCAAAAATGTTCTTTTCTAATTGCACCATAATGTTGCAACTAGTCCGTCTGCATTGAAGCCCATGAATAAACTGAAAGGCGCTGAATGGTTTGTGATTCAAAAAGTTCTATCTCTAATTCAGAAAAGATACTATCTCGCAACATTGAAATAAATCAACCAACACAAACAACTGAAAACGTCTTCACACCACCGCAGCACCAGGAGAAATGGGCGAAATCACTAGGCTAGGTTGCTAACATCACAAGTGTTGGGCGGAAATGCCGTCACTGTTACTAATCAGCTGATTCTATCTAGTCTTGTGATTGGGGGAAGGTAAGAAACATGTTTTGATATGTTTTTATGAAAGGCGGGAATGACTGAGTTCTTCGCGCGGTAATTGCCCCTTGCCAAAGCCATAAGGCCCAACGACGCAAATTAAGTGATCAGGCGGCAGCATAAGGGGGGGGGGGGGGGGGGGGGGGGGGGGGGGGCTCTGTATTTCCATGCATAGGCCAACCCCGGAGATAAGAAAATCCAATCCCCACTTAACTCATTAAGCTCTCTGGTTTCAGAACTCCGCCGAATCATGTTTGTTTGTTCGTTTGTCTACTCGTTTTATGCATTGATGCATATATGCGTGAAAATGATGTTATTGAAATGATCAGGAAAAACACAGGATTATGCAAAAACTAAAATCTAAAAAGTTTAGTAAATTAGTATTGAAAACGGATAATCCTACACAGTATGTTTGTTTGTGAATAATCGTTATTTTTGGTTATTGAAGTCTTACTTGTCAGAGAACAATAAAAGGGGCATTCTGGAGTCAGCCGCTCGAAACTTGTTGAGAGCGGCTGAGCCAGAATGCCCCTTTTATTGTTCTCTGTGCTTCTGGCAGCTCTCACCCATATGGCTATATAATAATTCAATTCTATCTAGCAATCGTATTTGACTTAATCCTACTCTGACCCCTGCTGCTCCTTCAAGCTCTTCTTGCAGACACAACCGAGTTTGATCTAATAGGAGTGCCAGGAAATGTTTATGGATTTGAATACACAGATGATGGGGCTTACAAACGAACAGAAATTGAAGACAAAAACGACAGCAATATCCTACACTAGAAGAGATAAGAAATTTAAGGGCAAACGATTTTGGCAAACATGAATACAAACTTCATAACAGAGAGAATGCTTGGGCGTTGCTTCCTGAAATTGCTTGGAATTTAAAGTTTGAACTACGAAGCCCTAATGTATACTATGATAAGAAAAAACAATTTTAGAAAGGCTTTAAATGCAGGCCCCTTCTTGTTAGCCTAGTTCCAGGAACACAACAGAAAAAAACAGATTGAAATACTAAGCGGGGGTTCTGAATATATGCTACAGAGAAAGAAGTCCTTAGCTGAAGTGGGGGGGCGACACTGTCGGTTTAGAATTTACCCAACGCTACAGGTACTACCTAGGCAAATGACGATGATTTTTCGCTTATTTATTACGCGAGGGAGGGAGATACTAGTTTGCCAGAACATACGTTAATCAGAGGTAACAAATAAAGGCTGAAACTTGGATGCCCCTCTTAAGCCGTTATTGCAATTATTAAAACTGGAGACGAAATAAACACCCTAAAATCATCTGACAAGGTTACTGTGATGGTTGACAAAGCCAAACTAACAGTACTTGACTTTATTTTCATTAAGTATGTTGATTTTATTGCGTTTTACTCTGTTAATGAAGTGCTGCCAGATGAATTAATAAGAAGAAGATATGTACAAGATTAACTTTAAATATAATCTTATTTAAAAATGGAGGTTCAACAGTTTAGGTTAAAGCAAATAACTGAACTTCAAAAGGAAATAGAAAGCGACTTGGATAAGTATAGAGTTACTAGAAAGAAATATGCTAAAGCTTTAAATACTCTTTCTTATGTAATTACTGGTTCATCAGCTGTAGCTAGCGTAAGTGCTGGGTTCTAGTGTTGCTCTTTTAGCTACTGGGGCTGGGGTGCCAGCCTCTTTAGCATTAGGGGGTCTTGGTTTAGGTTTAGGCGCCCTGTCTATTGATTGTAAGTGCTGTTTTAAAAAAAATTAACTCCTAAATTACAAAAGCACACTGCCATTGTAGCCCTAGCATCAGCAAAACTTTGTTCATTAAGATTAAGAATAAGCAAATCATTACAGGATGAAAACTTACAGACGAAGAATTTCAGAAGCTTATGGCTGATGGTGAGGATTACAGACGACAAAAAATTGAACTTCAAAAGGAGTGGAGAAAGACTTTTACTTCACGACAGGTAGACACTGATGCAATTAAACAGAACATTGAAAAACAAACACATGATCGGTTTTAAACCCAAAATAGGCCCAAAAATTAAATACTATTTTTTGTTTGTTAGCTCACTGTGTTTGGCGGGACAACTTGCAGCTCTTCACGAACAAAGGATCTTTTAGGGGCAGGCTTTTTAGACGCAGTAGCACCGCTAGAAGAGAGAGTCTCTCTTAAATAATATACGGGAGGGGTTGTTTTCATGATTCGCTCAACTTCATATACGTCTACGCTCCATATAGGATCTGTCGCTATAATTCTAACATCGCCCTCTGCCTCTCCAGGAGCATACAAGTATCTTACTTTTAGTCCAAACAGCAAAGAGTTTTGAGTCCCCTGTACATCTTCAGTAATGCTAATTTTTGTTAATTTGATTGCGTTTACTGGTTTAAGACCTGTTGCTTTAAATTCTTCATGTTCATGGCGCGTAAGACTGCCGGCAATCTCCTAACCCATTCTGTGTTACGCGTTCTGTCCATAATTCTCTGTGATATTGATAGGTAAACAGGCGTTCAGCTAGATTCTTATTAAAGTTTTCTACTAGAGCTTGTGATCGATGGTTGCCTGGGATCCCTCTCCTAACTGTAACATGATGTTTTAAAAACAGCTGGTTTACAGAACCTTTAAACTCTTTTTCCCATCATCAGCTTGAATCATCCTCGGATACTTTTATGGGCCTCACATGTATATTTGTTGTAAAGCCACAGCCACAGCAGTTGAGCTTTTATCTGTTAAAGGTTCAGCGTTTTGTATCTTGAAGCCATGTCAACAACTGTCAGAGCATACTTAAACTTTTTTCTTCTAACTTTGTCATGTGGAAGATACAACAAGTCCATCTGGTGGGTGTCATTAGGAACTGAATTAACAAATCTAGATCTTGTTATTCTTTTTGGGCGGGCAGATATATTTGCCAAATTGCCTGTTTTGAAAGCCAGTCTTTCGCATCTGATTCAGACACTCTAGCAGCTTTACTCAGTTTTTCAATAGCAGTCTTTCCTTTCCAATACCCTTTAGGAGAATAATATATTTTGTACTTCGTATTATCCATAAGAAGGACTGTATTTTAATTGTATTTTTAATTGTTGTTAGATTGTTTGTGCAAGAATATAGATTGCTCACATAGCACCCACAATAAAACCAATTTCTGCCACTTTCTGTTCTTCTGATGGTTCATAAAAGTCAGACAGTTCTGGAGGTGGTGTTGTTAAAAACTTCTTTCCTGTCACTAAGTAATACTCATTCATTGCCTCATCAACGTCTGTAATGTGTGCTCTGCATGACCCTGTTCTCTTAACTTTTTATAATAAAGTCTAAGTGGGCAATTCGTCTTTTCTCGTAAGCGTCTCTTGCCTTGGCCAAATTTCTGTTGCTTTGTTATGCCTTGCTCTCTCTTCATCGGACCTCAATTTACTAAACATATAATTCCAGAGATAGTCCCCTGTGTAACAGAAAGTCTTTTGACGCAATCCCTGCAGTAATTACAACTATAACCTTAACAACGTCCTCAATGTCTAACCTTCCTAGGTCAGCCGGCCTCATTTTAAACATGTTTTTGCTAGCACACTATAGCCTATACTAGACCGCTAATCACAGCAGAGTGGTAAATCGTATTGATAATCTTTTTTTCACTCATCTTTTTATTAACTAAAAAATAATTAAAATAATCATAATACGAAAGGCTGGTCTATGTGCTTTTTAAATCAAATAATCTTTTGTTGTTAAAGCTAAAAATAAGGTTGCAACTAGTTTTGGCGAATCTTCTATCTTTCCCATGTTGGGCGGTTTTATTCCTAACAAACATTTTGCAAGGTTGAATAAACTATAACACCAACGATAGGCACTGCATAATTAACCAGCGTTAAACTCATGGTTTTAAAAGTATTATATTATTTTTTATTGTTTTTATAAATGGATTGTGACGAACTATTAAAGTGTGAGGAGCAAGCAGACTACTCCGTAGGCTACTCCACAAGCTACTCAGGAGACAACTGCCATAAAGAAAGATATACTCTCTGGCTGCGTGTGGAAAAACTAAACAGTATTTAGGTGTTGAACTAAGTATTGAACAGATTCAGCAACTGTCTACTTCGACGTTGAGAAGTACTACGCTAGGTACGAAGCACAGCTAGAGTCAAAAATGGTTAGATCAGTGGGACAGACAATGATTAGTTTATATGCTAAGTTAGTAAGTAAGATGCCACTGGTTGATTCAGAAGAAGATTTAAAATATGATTATCACAAGATCGGTTTTAAACAAGTCCTAGAAACTCTTGCATGTGACATGTATTACAGATTTGGAACTATGTTTGTCCATTCATCATGGGATTAATTACTTTTAATCATAATTTTGATTATTATTAAATTTAATCGCAATAAAAAAAAGAGCGATCAGGAGAAGAAGACGTCGCAGGACAATCCGCAGGACCCTCCGCAGGAGCAGAATGTGCCACAGGTGAATGTGCCACAAGTGAGTAATGTTACTAAGCTAAAAAATCCTGGACGTGTTGAGGCCGGGCGTAAACTAGCTGAATGGACAGACTGAGAAAAACAAACCAATCAGCAAAACAAAAATTGTTAGATAGTAATACAGCATCGCCGTCGCACCAACATCCCAATTAACAACAACACAATCACAAACAAACGATAAGATTGTATTATTATGTATTTGCTGCTGCTGTTGTTGGTGGGGGAGTTTTAGCATACAAATGTCTAACGCCATACTTAGCAGCAAGTTACAAACCCCACAAAGCCAGTAAAAGAAGAAGAACCAACTTCTGCAAAAAAAGAGCAACCTCCTGTTGTAGACCCATTTCTATGGAATAGTTTTTAAAAAAAATAAATAAAGTACAAGTTAAGAACTAGATAAGTACAAGTTAAGTTAGTTATGAAAGTACTTTTTAAGTTAAGTGCAAGTAAATTACAAGTTAAGTGCAAAAAAAAAAATTAAGTTCTTGTTTTAAGTACTAGTTAGGTTCTTAAGTAAGTTCTTGTTAGGTTCTTAAGTTCTTGTTAGGTTCTTAAGTTAAGTACAAACCAAGTCAGTCAAGGTAATCTTTTAAAGTTCTCCAATGCCCTACAGCATATGAAAACTCAGGACTGACGTAAGTTATCTTGTTATTGTTAGAGACTAGTGATTTCTTATTAACAGCAGTTGTGTTTACTTGATGAAGAGTAGAGCGCAGATTGACATTTGTGTGATAAAATACTTTGTTTCAAAGAGAGCTTGCTTGTAGTTGTGAGATATTTTTTTTTTGACAACTTCTTTACTTATGCCTTTAGCTTTTTCATTACAGAAGTCTGGCTGGCAACGCTGTACATCTTTGACCGCAAACCAACATATTCTTTGATAACCATCCCATTAAGTTCATCTTCATCTTTCCAATTACTTTCTTGTTTACAGTTGAATGTAAAGGACTGTCTTTTGGATAGTACATGTGTCGTACCGCCCATCAACTCCTTTAGTTACTTCTGTTTCTAAGTCTTTGTAAAAGTATTCTGTGGGGACGTCTAGAATACAAGAGTCAGTGTCTGTGTAAAGTACTCTTGCTTCTGGGTACAGTGGTTTAAAGTAGTCGTACAGAAATTCTAACATCAATAACTTCGACAACCCTAATACGGTAAAGCCGATAAACACTGGCTTGTCCAACTTAACATCCTTTTTCTTCATCATAATGCCAACCAGGCTGTCGTTAAATCTTCTAAAGTCTTGATAGTTAGGTTTAGAGGCAAAAGTCAATCTGAATGTTTGTAGACTTTAGAAAGCATCCCAAGAAAGGCCAGGTGCAGAGATGTAATGTGATGAGTCTAAGCTGTAATGTTTCATGCATGTAGATCTGTAATTCTGAAAGACGTCTGCCAATAAAGAACGTCAGCCATCAAGTAATGATCATGATAATCACCCATTGTTTGACAGTGTAATTCTGTCCAGGCTTTCTGTGCGTATTCATATTCAGAGTCGGTTATGTCTTTGCCTCTAAGACTAGAAAAGAAAGCGCTTTAGGAGGAGCGAGTCTTCGTCAAACCTGTCCCACGAGTTCATGTATTCATAAGGATAAACTCCTTTGCGCACTAAAGATGGGTCAAAATATTGTTTAGTGATTGGATAGTCTTGTAGAGATCCCGCTAACTTATCCAAACTTGCCATCAGATGTTGAGCTGAGTCATAAAGGATAAGAGTCAAGAGTAAAAGTCATGTACTTTTCTGAAGCTGTGCAATGCAGGTAACCCTCTTATATTCAGAAGTCACTGCTTGCATGATGAAATGAGAATCGTAGCCTCGAAGGTTATGAAAGAAAATAGGCAGTTTCCATTTTTTGGGATCAGCCTTAAGTTGAAGATTACAATTGTTGTGTGCGGCCCCTCTGAACTTTCCAGTATGTGATCGTGGTCTCTCACTGTGCCGCCTAATAATTCTCTGTTACATATCCAGCAGTGTGTAGATGAGTCATAGCGTTCTTGGTCTTCAGGAGTCATAACAATGTCTGAAAGATTTAGTTGGTTAGAGTAGTAGTTACGAAGTTGTTTCATCTGCTCTAAAAAAATCTACTAGCTGCGTTGGGCCCTCTGTAAATCTCAGGTGTTGTGTGTTGACCGTCTGACCTAACAACAATAAACGAATAAGAACAGATCTGATGTTGGGTTAATAAGGTTGTTTTTGTTCTGCTGCTGTGGACCATAGTACTAGCGGTAAGAGCGATTCAAAGTCAGCAAAACAACGTACGGGCTCATTTGCATTTTGTGCAAATTCTTAAAACTAACTTTAGACCCTGGTTTAGCGTAAGGAGTTTGGTTTCACAGTCTACAAAACTTTTACAATGAGTTCTATGACTAGCAGCTGCTTCTATAGTTGGGATTCTGACCAGACACCTTCTACAAATATCTTGTTTAGATTTATGCTTTGATGTATATTCTAACAGTCTGCTTATTGTTCTGATTAATACATAATGACTCTTGGTACTATCTTTAAACAGGATCAAGATACATGCTTGTTAGCGGTTCGCTAAGTAGGAGCGTGGGAGGAAACCTTAGAGGCACTATTAGCTTCTACAGACATGTGTATATGTTACGGTGATTGGTTTGTTTTGCTCTTCAAACTGAGATATACTTTCTATACTCACTGGAAAGGTTATGTTATCAAAGTTCAGTTCTTGCTTATATTGTTCATAATTAGAAAGTCTGTTTGCATGATTTTTGACAGGATGTAGTGCGCTAAAACAAACCACATAAAACACATGTTGTCAGAATTATTTATGTTTAAGACTGCCATTTAACTCTAACTCTTTTGGGAGAGAATGTAAGAATTGCCGACTATAGGATAGAATTTGTTGTCTCAATCTATTTCAAGGACTGTTCCTTCAGACCAACCAGACCCCTTAACTTGCCTCCTCACTTGCATGGTTAAACTGTGTAGCATGTTGTCAGCCCAGTTAGAGTTAAAGTCGTGATAACTGATTACTTCTTTCTGTTTAGTTGAAACCCAGACTTCCATGTTACTATCATCAGGCTTATATAATCAATCAGAACGGCCAACAGCACTTTTACTGGCAGCTCCATCTGAAGAGACTCTGGAATTTTAGAGATAGCATGTGCTACACTTTCTGAACGTTCGAGGGGTTAATGATGTCCATGTCTACTTCACTAAACATATTGCTTAATTGTTTGTCACTGCTAAATATTTCTTCCATCGTATATAGTTTTCCGTCCTCAAATTTACCTGTGGTCGTCATTTTTTAAAGCCACAATATTTACGTAAATTAAAAAAATAAATGTATATAAAAGTAAGTAAAAACGCGCTTTTATTCTTCACCCAAGCGTTGCAACACTTCAAGACACGTTAACCTTACAATTACACCTGCTAATATTTTAGCTTTTTCTGAATCACTACAGTCAATGTTCATCACTTTAATTGCTTCGTTAAATAATTGACTATGATATTTTATTATATTGTTTACATCATTCTCAAAACCAATTTCACTAAAATCAATGTTTAATACTTTCATTGTTTCGTCAAATAGTTCATTACAATTCTTTAAATCAGATTCACTGAGTTCGGCAGCCATTTTTAAATCTAAAAAGTTAAATAAATAATTGTAAATTCAGCTATTATTCATAGTCTTTTCTAATCGTAAAACCTGATCTTCATTAAAGCGAATAGCTACTCCTGCATGGTTGGTAGAAACAGTCAGATTAACATCTTCAGGAGCCATATTGTCAACTAAAATAGCAAACAAACTTTACAACTGGTTGAGGCCAAGAATCTGCTATTTTACTGATAGCCTGCTTCACGCTTTCTCGCATGTCTATGCGATTAAAAAGATCAGTAATTAATTCTTCAAACCTGTTCTTTAATTCTTCTATATTGCCCCTCTCTCCAATCCAACTCGTAAAGTATATTAATAAGTTCTGTAGCTACTTCGGCCTTCATTTTTTAACCCAGAATATA
Source organism: Conus ventricosus (assembly GCA_018398815.1). Classification (NCBI taxonomy): domain Eukaryota; kingdom Metazoa; phylum Mollusca; class Gastropoda; order Neogastropoda; family Conidae; genus Conus; species Conus ventricosus. Next base: position 70,549 of record JAFLJL010018521.1, on the reverse strand, counting down.
AACGACAATTAAAAAAATAAGTAAGCCGCAGCATCTCTGTCACGACCGACCCCTGGAGGTCTGCCCTGACAGGATCAGTTTAGATGGGAGTGAAGGGAGTGACTGACCTCACACCCCCGCAAGAGACCACACAATAAGGATTACGATACAACACCCATTTATTCACACCAACACACATAATCACAAATAAGTATTTCAACACACGCACCATGCACAATCACAATCAAGCATTCCAACACACACAACATGCACAATCACAATCAAGCATTTCAACGCACGACATACACGCAATTAAGCATTCCAACACATACCACATGCATAATCACAATCAAACTTTTCAACACATACGACATATACACAATTATAATAAGCATTTCCAGCACCCATCCCTTTTCATGTCATGTAGTGCCTCCACACCCCTGCCTCTCCAAAGTCTACTGGGAGCACCCTGTCGCACTAGGTGCTCCAAACCGGGTCGGTTCTTGAAGAGAGTCGTTCAAGGCCGACACCCTTGACACACACAAACAGACGGTGGAGAGCGCGTCCCGGGGGGAATGCAGCGTTGTTGCTGGAGGTCCTGGACGGGGATCAGGACCGGCTAGCCAAGTCCACGGGCTTTTCCACCAGTGCGTGGCCTCAACCAGTGCGTGGTCCCAACCCGTGTGTGATCCCAACCAGTGCGTGGCACCAACCAGTGCGCGGTACCAACCAGTGCGTGGTCCCAACCAGTGCGCGGTTCCAACCAGTGCGTGGCCCCAACCAGTGCGCGGCACCAACCAGTGCATGCTCTGGGTGAAGGCCCCGGGAGGAGGGAAAAGGTAGCTGGGAGGAAAGAAGAAAGGAAGGGTACTGGAACCCTGCAGTCAGTACAGTCTGACCATGCTGTTAAATCCTAACAGCCACTCACATGATGGGCGAGGGGAGGTCTACTAAATACACCAACAACACACCAGCTCAACACAGGCCTGAGCATAACACAGCATACCAACCAAATCAGGAATGTTCGTTAAGTCTTCTCATACGAAGCAGGTAAGAGACTGCATTAAATTAACAGGCTATAAAACAAATATGAATTATCTTCATCTTTCTCTCACTCACATTTAACATTTTCCTTTCTTAGGAAATGAACCAACACAGCAACCATCGCTTTATAACTGCCACCACATTTGCAAATAATAATTCAATGGCATAATTATCACATTTTATAGCCACATTTCAAAATAACACAAATCTCCAACCACGCATCCGAACGACAAATCATGCGTACGCACGCTCGCGAACATAAAACTCGTTCTCCTTGCACACAAACAGACGGTGGCCGAAGAATAAGAGTCCGGCGAATGTGACAGGGGCGGACGAGCGAGACCAAGCAAGTACCAACCTTGAATCACCAGGTTCTCTCCCATCCCCACCGACTACCGCATCACCAGATGCATAAACAGAGAAAGAATTTTGGATATAATTTAGAATGGCCAGGTTTAAAGATTGAATTAACCAGAGAAAAGGTCTCAAACGATATTTCTTTTACAATTTTGAAAACAAAAGAAAATTGCACAACAGAGAAGAATAAGCTGGCTAACAACAAAAAAAACAACAACAACAAACGAACTACGAAACTGATGCTTACCAGCTACCCGTGGGTGACCCAGAAGAGGCGGGTCAAATGACTCTCTCTGCCCTCTGTCCAGTCGAGAGGACAGCAGCGCAGATGCGGAAAAAAGATGAAGTGATGTCCCTCTCCTACAGCCGACTGCAGGAAATGAAGGTACCGACTGTACCTTCGACGATAAGGTGAAGAACCAGGACCGGAGCAGGCGCTCCCAGAGACATCTTCCACTTGAGTGAAGAGAAAACCTGCCTAAGCGATGGCGGCCAACATGCCACGCTACGTCGCAGAGTGAGAATACCTCAAGCCCAAGAGGAATCTTGCACGTGCGGCAGGTGAAAAGACAGGTGAGAGGCCGATAGACAGCAAGTTCGAGAGAAAGGTACCAGCCACCCGTGAACCTGCAGGATGAATTGCACGGGCAGTGGAATTAGAGGAGAGAGAGAGAGAAAGCAAACCTAACCTGAGCTGAACGACATTAAGGTGCAAACGCACCACAAGCCACATAAGGGACGGACACGCGACAACAACAACGACAATAAACAAATGAACAATTCCACCACCCTAGATGGGTCAATCGTCGTAGGCCTCGCGACAAACTCGTGACAAACCCCCCTTCTAAAAGCATCTGTTTCTCTGAGATACAGTGCTCCTTTTTGAACCTCGATGCATGTGCAAATTCACAACAATGGGACCGAACCCAACCCTCTGTGATCGACAGAGTACGATAAATCCAATACAAACATTCCACGACAGAATTATACAGGGAAATACATAATACTACATTTATCAAACAACTAAGCAAACCTTCCAACAATAGAAGTAGCAATCCGAACCATTGATGATTCACTACCGCTAACATCACTGAAGTGAAAACTGTCACTACACCTGATACAGAGACCAAAAGGGGATATAACCCTGACTGAGGGGAAGTGTCCCTCTGACTGATTTTCCAATGTGCTGACTACGGAGCTCGGCTGAGATAGTCAGCATCCGTATTGCTGGAACCCTGGATATGGCGAAAACGACTCTGCAGTTCCACTGCCTAACTCATGAGTCGACGACTGACTGGCCGGATCCGGTCCAGGCACTGGAGAGGATGATGATCGCTCTCCAGTACAAACTTCCGGCCGTACTTCTTCTTGGGCACGCCTGTGCCACGTCCAAATCTGCCGGAGAGCTTCAGCAACAGTAGGGGTATCGATAGTCCTAAGCGGGGCAGCCTCTGGGCATCGAGTCGCATAGTCTACCGCTACCGAAATGTAGCGGTGACCGCGATCGGATGGTGGATTGATGGGTCCCACCAGGTCAACCCCAACCTTGCTGAATGGCTCCCCAACCAGTGGCACTGATCCCAGGGGAACACGCCTCAAGCGACCCTTAGGCGTTGTCCGTTGGCAGACATCGCAATTGCGGCAGTACTGCCTAATCTGAGAATTCATCCCCGGCCAGAAGAAGTCTCGTCTTACTCGCTCGAGAGTCCGCTTTGAGCCCATATGGCCTGCCATGGGTGAATCATGGGCCTGCCGGAGAACAGATTCTCTCAAGCTTTGGGGGACGACTAGTTGCTTGGCAACCCGATCTGCCTGAGTGACAACCCTTAAAGAGGATCCCCTTGTGGAGCTTGAAGCTCACCTTGGCGTGTCGGGCAGACTGAGCAGGACGATCCACCAGTTGTCGCAGGCGTTGGACATCCAAGTCCCTGGCCTGAAGACGGACTATGGTAGCAGGATCGACTCTCGCAAGAACCTCGTCAGAGATCGGCTGAAGAACAGGACGCAATTCCTGTTCCTGCTTCTTGGCTTTGGCGCGCGTGGTAACTCCCACACACGCCTGTACGGGCAGATCCGTAGACACAGACTGACTGCGTCCGTCCGCAAAGGTGATAGTATTCCCTATGAGAAGGGAATACATAGGTCGCTCCACCGCGATGGCCCATACTTCACCACAGAAGTAGGGGGTGGAGATAGGAATGAGTACAGAAGGACGGGTGGAGGTAAAACCAGCCTCCAACCCGCACACATCATAACTGGTGCCCCGCTGAGCCTCAGGGGAAACCAAATCCCTATCCACAAAGAGCGTTGATGCTCCGAATCCCTGATGGTGTCGACCAAGGAAGATCCAACAACAGAAAGAAACACCGGGCACTCTGTACCACCAGAAGCTGGGATGGACCCCACGTTAGCGAGGCACGAGGACGCTGGGAAGGACTAGCCCCATAACTACCCGCGGCTTTAGGGCAATCTTTCCTAATGGGGCCCGGGACGACCCAAAGAAAACAAAACCGGGGTGCTGAAATCCCCGATGTACTGCCTGCCTTGTTCAACCCGCTAGCAGTCGTCGGCGCCTTACTGCCACTAAATCCTGTGGGGGTCTTCCTGTCCGTGTCTGAGCGATGCGGGAGTCCGCGAAAGAAGTTGTTCCATCTCTTCCCTACGCAGAGCTTCCTGTCTGGCAGCCTCTTCCCTACGCTGATCCAACTCTTCACGACGGAGGGCCTCCTGTCTGGCAGCCTCTTCCCTACGCAGCGTAGCCTCTTCCTTACGCAGAGCTTCCTGTCTGGCAGTCTCCTCTCTGCGCAGAGCCTCCATCCTATCTAGCTCTTCCCTACGCAGGGCTTCCCGCCTGACAGCCTCTTCCCTACGCCGAGCTTCCTCTTCCCGACGGAGGGTCTCTGCCTGACAGCCTCTTCCCTATGCAGGGCTTCCTGCCTGGCACCATCCTCTTGTCGCTGTCGCTCCAAAAACATCAGGACAGAGGCCCATGTCCTGGGGAGGATTCACCACTCCCGACATGGGAGGATGACCTTTGACCCGTCCCTTGGGTCTCGACTTTCCATGAGGAAAGTTCCCCGGGGCATACTCCTTACGAGGGGGAAGCATGGAGAGGAGAAGGTTTCGGTCTCTGCGACCCAACAGAAGCCCACAGTTGCTTAACCATACTCTGACGCATCCGAGCGGAAGCATCAGGTGGGGTCTCGACAGAAAGATCCCCAGCGAAGAAGCAACAAAAGTACTCGCGGGACTTTTCGGCTACAGCACTGGAATAAGTAGAAGTCACTGTAGTCGAAGTACTGGTACTAATAGTAGGGACTACATTTTGAATACCTTTCTTCTTCGATGCATGCGTCGCCATACCACCAGCACCGGACGTTGCCATAACAACAATACCCTCGGTTCTCAAATACAGGGAAAGACAATTCCACTAGAAAGAAACAAATATTTTAGGGATGTGTGTGTGTGTGTGTGTGCGTGTGTGTGTGTGTGTGTGTGTGTGTGTGTGTGTGTGTGTGTGTGTGTGCTGTGTGTGTGGTGTGGATGTGTTCCGGCTGCTCCCACTCTGGCAACACCGCGCTCCACAGCACGAGCAACAGTGCGGTGGGGCTCACCGGAAAAAAAACAACAAATGCAGACGGAATCCGGAGAGAGGAAAAAGTGAACTAACGTCCGATACACCTACCTATACTCAATAACCACCTGGTAAAAAACAAACTGGCTAACTACAAAACAGGAATGGAAGACTGAGCGGCAACAGAAAGGAAAGACTTACGGCCGAATCTGCGTGAGGCACCCGGCGGAAGGAGGTCTGGACGCGGTCGACTCCCCTGGTCTCACCTCGACTCCCAGTCACACCGGATGTTCCTTCAGGCCACCAAAAGACTCCCTACACGCTAGAGTCACCCAGCCAACCACCCACAAACAAACACGACAAACTGACTAAACACATACAAAATAGACAGAACTGGACAGGTACTCCGCGAAACGAGAGAGGACAGTCAGAGCCCTTCACATCCCGGACGAGCCCCACAATTGTCACGACCGACCCTGGAGGTCTGCCCTGACAGGATCAGTTTAGATGGGAGTAAAGGGAGTGACTGACCTCACACGCCCGCAGAGACCACACAATAAGGATTACGATACAACACCCATTTATTCACACAACACACATAATCACAATAAGTATTTCACACACGCACATGCACAATCACATCAAGCATTCCAACACACCCATGCCAATCACAATCAAGCATTTCAAGCACGACATACACGCAATTAAGCATTCCAACACATACCACATGCATAATCACAATCAACTTTTCAACATACGACATATACACAATTATAAATAAGCATTTCCAGCACCCATCCCTTTTCATGTCATGTAGTGCCTCCACACCCCTGCCTCTCCAAAGTCTACTGGGAGCACCTGTCGCACTAGGTGCTCCAAACCGGGTCAGTTCTTGAAGAGAGTCGTTCAAGGCCGACACCCTTGACACACACAAACAGACGGTGGGAGCACGTCCCAGGGGGAACGCGGCGTTGTTGTGGAGGTCCTGGACGGGATCAGGACGGCTAGCCAAGTCCACGGGCTTTTCCACAGTGCGTGGCCTCAACCAGTGCATGGTCCCAACCGTGCGTGATCAACCAGTGCGTGGCACCAACCAGTGCGCGCGGTACCAACCAGTGCGTGGTCCCAACCAGTGCGCGGTTCCAACCAGTGCGTGGCCCCAACCAGTGCGTGGCACCAACCAGTGCATGCTCGGGGAAGGCCCCGGGAGGAGGGAAAAGGTAGCTGGGAGGAAAGAAGAAAGGAAGGGGTACTGGAACCCCGCAGTCAGTACAGTTTGACCCATGCTGTAAATCCTAACAGCCACTACATGATGGGCGAGGGGAGGTCTACTAAATACACCAACAACACCAGCTCAACACAGGCCTGAGCATAACACAGCAAAACCAACCAAATCAGGATGTTCGTTAAGTCTTTATACGAAGCAGGTATAGAGACTGCATTAAATTAACAGGCTATAAAACAAATATGAATTATCTTCATCCTTCTCTCACTCACGTTTACATTTTCCTTTCTTAGGAAAATGAACCAACACAGAACCATCGCTTTATAAACTTATAACAACAACGACAATAAACAAATGAACAATTCCACCACCCTAGATGGGTCAATCGTCGTAGGCCTCGCGACAAACTCGTGACAATCTCTCTCCCCCTCATTCACTTCCTCATCTCTGTCTCTCTCTGTCTGTCTGTCTCCGCCTCTCATTCCCTCCCTCCCTGTCCCCTTCCCTCTCTCCCTCTCTCTTATTCACACACATGTCAAGGGAAACAACTCCGTAGACGTTTTGTAACTTGGAAATAGGAGTTGTCTCCGTGTATCTAGTAGCGCCGAGTACTTTTTTATAATGATTTATCAAGACGGCTTAACGATTTTATTCAGAACCCCATAAACGATCAGCCAACCTGATCACGCATTCAATACACAGACAAACGGCAGACAGACAGGCAGACACAGACAGTCTGTAACATGCTTCGCCTATTGAGCGTTGTCGACTGAGGCCTATTTTGGGTCGGGTTTTCCGCTGAGGCCTATTTGAGTCCGAGGTTTCCCGTTCCTAGCAGCATTTGTCTAGTATGATTTTACTTTCACACACGCACAGAGTAATCATTAACAATCAAAATAAGCAAAACAATGATAATGATAATGAAAGTGATTTATCTCCCTTTAATTATACATAAAAGTAATTGTCTTCCCCTGAATAAATTATCTATTTATAGATCAGTGAGAGAAAATTGATTTTAAAAAGTTGTGTTTTTTGTGTTTACTTGCTAAAGCTTTAATATGAATATTGTACAAAGTAGCTACTAAAAAGTACTTTAAAGCGCAGTTGTTGTTTAACCTTTAAAAATATTCTGCTTGAATAAAAAAACAATTTTAATAACAGCCTCAATTATGCATAAACTCATAAAATTATAAAGCTTTCAGTTTGCACAGTATATATATTAATATGCGGGTTCGCGATCACCAAATCTTATCTTGCACGTAAGCCCCCATTTTAATGTGCTGATTACGTCGATTTTTGCGTGTTAATTTTTTTGTGAAAAGGTGTTAATTTTGGCAAAAATCAACACGAGATGGACGTATGTGAAAAGGGGGTTTTTCGTACAAAATAACATGGGTGGTCTTTGAAACCCGCATATTTACATTCTCTGTTTTTTCCCCCTCTCATCCAGTCTAAATTTACTAAACAAGCAGTTTTTGTTCGGTTTTCTCCAAATCCCAAGCCTTTAATTAACGTTAGACTAAAGGATGATGATAAACTCCCTGAAATGCAAAACATCAAAGTAAACAAAGCAGGAGTATTTAAGTTACTGACCAAATCAATGAAAACAAAGCTACTGGTCCTGATGGCAAGCTCTTAAAATTATGTGCCAATGAATTGAGTGAGGTATACCAACCACTTTACCAAGCTTCACTGGACCAGGGAGTAATACCTGATGAGTGGCGAGATGCCAGCATTGTTCCGTTATTCAAAAAGGGTGACAAAACAAAAGCAGAGAACTATAGACCTGTATCTCTTACATCCATATCAGCAAACATACTTGAACACATAATATATGTAGCATAATGGACCATCTTGACAAATATGACTTCTTAAATATCGCCCAGCATGGTTTTAGACAGCAAAGGAGTTGTGAGACTCAACTTATAACAACTCTCAATGAGTTTAATAACTGTCTTAACAACAGACAGCAAATAGATGCAATTTTATTAGACTTTTCTAAAGCCTTTGATAAGTGTTGACCATGAGGGCCTGCTGCTTAAATTAGAACACATCGGCATTGGCGGTTCTTTGCTAAAATGGGCTAGATCATTCCTCGTTGGGAGAACGCAAGAAGTTGTTGTGGAAGGGTCGTCATCCATTGTAAACCAGTCTTGTCAGGTGTACCACAGGGAACTGTTCTGGGGCCCTTATTTTTCTTAATTTATATAAATGACATAAGTAGAAATCTCTCTCCTGGAACTACTATAAGGCTTTATGCAGATGACAGCTTAGTATATAGAACAATCAGAAGCAGGAATGATACACGCATTCTACAAGAAGATCTAAACGCTTTACAAGAGTGGGAAGAACTTGGAAATGGAATTTCATCCCCAAAAGTGCCAAGTGTTGCGTTATATGTAACAAACACTCACCAACTAGATCAGAATATTCTATTCATAATACTATTCTTAAGGAAACCAATGCTGCAAAATATTTAGGCGTGATTATAGATAGTCATCTCAAATGGAAAGAACATTACAATTGAGTATGTAAGAAAGCAAATAAATTTAGCTTTCTTATACAGGAATATCAATGACTGCCCCCAAAAGGTTAAAGACCACTGCTACAAAACATTGGTTAGACCAGTACTGGAATATGGTTGCTCAGTTTGGGATCCTTACCATCTAAAGGATATTAATAACCTCGAAAGATTCAGAAGAGAGCAGCACGGTTTGTAACAGGGAACACATCAGAGAAAAGGGGAATACTAGAAAGAACATGCGGAAATTAGAATGTAACCCTTAGAAGAGAGAAGAGCTTTTATCAAACATAACATCTTCAAAGGCAGGCTAAACTAATACTTATTCCAATGGAACAACTAGTATTGAATAAAAGCAGCACCAGGAGTGGCGGTCAATGTTATACCATACCTGCATCATATAATGACAGCCTCTTACATTCATTTTATCCTAGTTCTGTACGGCTGTGGAACTCACTGCCGGGTGCCATCAAGATTGCCACAAATGCAGTCTCATTAAACAAAACACAACAAATTGATACGACAGTTTTGAGATCTGCATATTGACGATTTTCTATTTTAACTTCCCCAGATATTTTATGGTTACCTGGGCCTGAATTTGGCCATTGCTTTTAACTTCTTGAATATCGAGTGCGACCCTTGTTGCCACATTTGCTCCAGGGGCCAACAGTCTGAGTTGCACTATGTCACGGTCGCTAAGCCGGACGGCCCTACCACCCTACCCACGCCTATTACACACTAGAGCAGACAACACAGCACACTAACACAGCTTTACAATCATGCGCACTTCTTTATTTCACACACACACTATGGCGCCACCACTCACGTCCATCCACACCCACACACGGTATCCCACTTCTTCACTGACCCACAGTACCCTAATACGACCCTGAGAACTCTAATCTACTAAAGCACCAGTTGCGGTATATCACTGCGACCTAAGGACACAGAGATAGCCCGCACAGTGGTGGCTAAACTATTAGGGACAAGGACCAACCCAAGGGACTCTAATCTCTAAACTACTACCACCCCACACCCTCCCCAGGACCCACCCTTCTCTTTTGACCCGGGACCCCTACCGAACTGGTCGCTGCGTCCCTAACGGAGGCAACGACAAGTACCCTACACTGTGCTGGCCACTACGTCCCAAAAGGTGGCAGTAGCTAACACCCTTAACCCTACTCCCTAACGCTACCCCCTTTTTACCACACCCATGGGACAACCCATACCGGCCCGGAGAGCTCCAGTCCTCGGCGCTGTACTTGGCCCCTCACAGGCTGACACATCCCGGACGACTGCACTCCAGTGCTAACCATGGCTCCCACAGTCCGACTCCCCGAAGACTCTACACCCGGCGGCGACCGTGGCTCCTCAGTCTGACTCCTCCCCCCTCGCTGGCACAACACCTCTGAGGGAAGGCCTGGTGCAGTGCCCTCTCGACGAGTCCGGGGCTCGAAGGAGCCTCCTCCTCTGAAGGCCCGCCGGACACTGAGGGTGAGGGAAAGCCTGGTGTGGCGCCCTCTCACAGGACGCCCGAACAGGGAAGAGCAACAGGTGGCTGGAGAACTCCCGGAAGAACCCGGTAGCAGGAGGAGAGCTGCCCCACAGACGGCAGACGGCCTGGACGGTCTCCCTCTCCGGGAAAGCAGCAGGCAACGGGAAACCGTCGCTCACTGCCAGCACGCGGCAGTAGACTGCAGTGGTCAGGCCCCAGCCTCAGGACGGAACAGGATACCTGCTAACACAACTGGACAGACAGACGTTCAACCACACCAGTTCTGCAACTGGCTGAAGTGGCTGCAAACAGAGACGACACAGAACCCGGCACAGGCCAAGGGCACACCAGACCCGACGAGGACCTGGCCCTAACTATGACTCGAAGTCACTCAGCTCAACTAACGGCGCTCCCGCCGCACTACAAGGCAGTCCACTCCGACGAACACCAGGGACCCAAGTGAAGCTACCCAAACGCATTCCGCACTGGTCGGAATCAAGCAACTTACTCACAACACAAAACAACGATTGGTCAGAGCAGCGTATCCCTCCGCAGAGCTGACACGCCCGACCAACGGACTAGTTGTTGCTCGTGCAACAACACGACAATTTTACCACAACTCACAAACTTGAAACACCAACAACAGCCGATATCATGCCCGCCTTCTCTGGTGTGAACCAAAGTAACAAAAGGGTAACAATCGGGAACGAAACCAACCTCCCGCTTCCATCCCTCAACAAGTGAAGATTGGAATTCAAGAATATTGTATGTCTTATTTCTCAGCCCCCTACCTAGCCTAACCTTCCACCTTAACCAAAACCCAATCTTACACGCGCACTCTCGCACACACACATATACACATATGCACATGCACACGCGCACATGCTCTCTATTTCTGAATTACCATTACTACAAACACATGGACGGCTGATTTAGTACCGCCGATCGGTGACACACACCCCTGCCTAAGTTTTAACTACAGGTTAAAACCAACAAAAACTTCTCACTCGATCGGCGTTTACTCACACCCTACACAATCCAACTCCACACCACTCACTCTGCCCTGCTGTTACGTTTGATGCACCCCATCATCATTCCAACAACACTTTTTAAATACATCATTAACCACAGAATGCTTAACCACTCTGGTCCAATTCTGCCCTCCACAACCTTAACGCGGGCACTTACAGGCAGCCGTTACTTTACGGTCTATATATAAATTTCATAACTGAGGGTGCTCTGACCATGCACGACAGCTATGCAACACGTGCTACAAATACCACACCCCCAGCAACACTTTGCTACGTCATTCTCTTCCATGACACTGACACATGCATATCTTCGACAATGTCAACCCCTCTTGACACAGGTAAATGGAACTTACAGGTTCTCTTTCTCTCTCTCTCTCTCTCTCTCTCTCTCTCTCTCTCTCTTCTCTCTCTCTCTCTCTCTCTCTCTCTCTCTCTCTCTCTCTCTCTCTACGGCAAGCGACTCAAGAAGTCTGCCGCCACATTGTCCTTTCCAGACACTGCCTGCACCGTAAATGGAATGGCTGCAGCTGCAGTGCCCACCCTTGTGATCCTCCCACTAACACTCTAGACCCACAGTTCCTCCTGGGTTTCGTCCTCAAATGAAAATGTCGCTTGTACCTGCAACCTGTTGCCACGTTCTTCTTTGTCAACTCACACGTCTCAGCTACCTTGTTCCTTAAGTTAACGTCCTCTGCGCTGTGCGGAACTCTTGCCTTTCTGGTTGCAACCAGAGATCCCTCAGTATCTGCATGGCTGCGCATCAGTGGCGTCCCTCACGACGGGAACTCTTGAGACTCTTCCTTAACAGTACGCTGACACTGGAAAACACGACTGGCAGTACCGACGAATGTCAGCATGCATGCCTGGCCAATAAAAATGGCGACCAACTCGCTCCTTGGTTCGGGTGGTACCCAAGTGTCCAGACATGGGTACGTCGTGGGCTAGCTTCATCACCGTGGTCCGTAGTTCAGATGGGACGCAGATTTGACTCGCTACGTCCTTGGGACCCTCAAACCGCCTGACCAGTACACCAGATTTCCGAGCGTACTCGACTCGTCCAAACTTGGTGTGGAAGTGCGTCCCTGATTCACACGCACTCCGAGCCTTCCTCAAGGTTTCATCCTGGTCCTGCATCTGAATTAACTGCTGGGTAGAGGTGTTCAGAATGCACTCCTCGACGGGCAGTGGTACTGGTTCTTGCTGCTCCCTGGCTCTCTGAGCACGTGTCTGCACTGCCCTACCAACGCTGGGTCTGCGTATACCGGCACACGTGTCCAACCGGAATCTCCTACTCTTTTGCAAAGTTTCCGATCAGGACTTCCTGCACAGGGCTATTCATGACCAAAACCTCCAACTTCCCCTCGATGAATGGTGACTTCAACTCCACCACCGCCACAGGCAACACAGACCTACACTGGACTCAGCCAACACTACTGGGACTGTCTTCCTGTGTACGCATCTGCCGGTACCAACCACTTGGCCACTACGGTGTATCCGGCACCAGTGTCTCGTAATCCATTGGCCGGCGACCCGTTGACCTCTACAATGCACGCAGGGTCGTACTGCTGCTCAGCGCATGGGCGACACAACGTAGGGACAACTCGAGCTTGGGGTTGGTCGCAACAATGAACCGCTCCAACAGAATGGGGCTCAGGGCATTTCCTAGCGACGTGGCCTGGCTTCTTGCAGTTGAAACAAACTATGGTCGATCTAGGCCCTTCTGATCTCCTGTTCGGCTGCTGTAGTGCACCATCACTTTGTTGGGACCTCTCTGCAGGCTGGCTCTCTGTCGTTTCATGCCTATCACCCAGGTTGGGCTGCTAACCGTTCGGTCTTGCTTCGCCTTCCTCCCCAATCTTTTGGCCTCTGCTAAAACAGTAGCTTCCGTTGCCATTTGTTCAAACATTTTTCGGGCATGTCTTCCGGACCTCAATCGTGAACTCTGGGGACAGCAGCTGGTAAAACTGTTCTTGGAAAAGCAGATCCTTAACATCCTCTGCCACACTCTCGTCCTTGCCCGCTGCCGCACACCAGAGGGAAAACCACCGCTTCATCCTTCCCAGCATCTGGGCGAAAGTCTCAGCAGCGTCCTTCTTGATGCTCCTGAATTTTTCCCGGTAGGCCTCAGCATCTAGTCTGAAGTGGCTTAACAGGGCGCTCTTTATCTGATCATAGTCGCCCAACTCCTCCACACTTAACCGCATCACTGCTTCTCTAGCCTTTCCTCTCAGCAGAGACATCAGACGGGTGGGCCATGAGGTCTCGCTCCACTTGCACATCTGGGCTACACGCTAAAATTGGGCGATGAAAGCGTCCACGTCGTCGTTCTCTCCTAACGGCTCAAGGTGGACACGCTTCGTTTTCCTTCACCTCAATCAAGCGTTTTTTATGCGCTGCTTCATCTGAGGCCTGTCTCTCTTGTATGTTTAGCTCTCGCTCTCTTGCCTCTAAGTCAGCTTCATCTTTTCGTCTTTTGAGATCAATTCGGCCTGCTTTAACTCCAGCTCTCTCTGCCTAGCAGCTTTCTCCTCTTCAATCTTCCTCTGCCTATCAGCTTTCTCCTCTTCAATCTTCCTCTGCCTATCAGCTTTCTCCTTTTCAATCTTCCTCTGCTTCATCTCTAACTCCCTCTGCCTAGCAGCTTTCTCGTCTTCAATCCTCCTCTGCTTCATCTCTAGCTCCGTCTGCTTTACCTCTAGCTCTCTCTGCCTAGCAGCTTTCTCTTCTTCATCCTTCATCTTCTGCCTCACTTTCTCCTCCATCCGGAGCTCCAACTCTGCTTCTCTAGCCGTCTTCTCATCCTCGTTACGTACCGAGTCCGTGACGAACTTGGCGAGCTCTCCCCCAGCTAAACCCATCGCCGTTCCCAACTTGGCAAACTTCGCATAAGCCCCCGTCCCTTGTTCTTGATCCACCCCCGCATCCTGGTCACTAACCTTGGGTTTGGTATCCGCCATAGGGGCCTGTGGATCCATTGACACTATCAGGGTCGTACTGCGGATGGGCTCGGGTGTGTTTAGACATAGGGTACCCCTACCACCACAGAGCTAGCAACGGACAGTATGCGATCTAAGCGCAACTGGAGGTTTTCGACTACGCACTAGCCCCTGAAGCAACTCAGCACAAGTACACAATACTCTCAATGAGTCACGCAACCAGCATAACTCCACCCACACTTGTGTACCTCATACATATACCCACATGAGCTCCAACTCATACAATATTTCCAATGCACTGTCTAGTCACCGACTGAATCACGTGACCCCGTATGTCCACCGTCCACTGTGCATGCGCACAGTTACCCACAGTCACAGGCCTCACTGTCTCTGGTAGGCCGCACCCCCACGATCACATGGCACTTGCACCCCGCCAGTCCATATGCACTCTCAACACCCCTTAGTGTCACAACCCTGCGCACCCTCGTGCTTTCCACGCACAGTCACCTGGGCTTACTGCCCTTAATCCCCACAGGATATTCGACCACACAGCGTGCAATGTCACGGGCTGGGTACCCACTCTACCTACCCACTGGGGTATACTAGATGCAAGGGACACAAGGAACACTCGGTACCCTCCGGCACTTCACCTACACTGTACTGCGTAGTCACTCGCACTTCCAACAACCACTCAATATTTATTGATCACTCATACCTCACTCACACGGTAGCGCCAACCCATTCACACCAACACAAGTGCCTGCCCAATGCCACTGGACAGCTGCCTGAAGTGAACAGGGACACTACGTACCACCTCCCAGGGTACTGGTACGCTCCCACCAACCACCAACTCACACGACGTACACACCGGACACAACACCCCCTACCTCCCTTCTAGCTACCTATCACCTACCCAGAACCACCTAAATACCCCATTCCACCAAAGTGTCACGGTCGCTAAGACCGGACGGCCCTACCAGCTACCACGCCTATTACACACTAGAGCAGACAACAGACAACTAACATGGGAGTTTGTGTTATACTCCCTGTTTGGCTAATATACTTACCATGTCAGACATAGATTCAACGGCAGTTAGCCAGCTCTGTCAGGCCGAATTTTATCCGTGGCCAATGCTGTCATAAGACAGTCACGTGACGTCACCCCACTTCCGCCTCTGGAAGAAGCCGGTTTGTCAACTTCTTTCTACCTCTATTTGCGAGGTCCTGTGCGCAGGTAACCCCGAGAACCTCTGCGCTAGTGGGGAAGTAGGGAGGGCATTAGAGTTGACATGGTAAGTATATTAGCCAAACAGGGATGTAAACACAAACTCCCCATTTTGGCGTCATATACTGTACCATGTCAGACCATAGCAGAATTTAAAGGAATCGGAGTAGGGCGAGCGCCCAGTGGTTCTTGGGGTTGGCCGTTATGCTGCATTGGCGCCACAAAGGAGATCCATTTAGAACCGTCAGCTCTGGTCATGCGGATTATCCCTCAAGTAGAAGTTAATGAAGGGATTTTCCGAACGCCAGTAGCGTGCCTCCAGGAGATGGCGCACGGGGACAGAGCACTGGAGTGCGTGGAAGTGGCCAGTGCTCTGACCTCGTGGGCCCTGGGTGATTGGCGGGGAGATCTTGTGCGCCTGAGCGTAGGCAGATCTCCCGTCTAGGGAGCCACTAGAGATAGATCCGCTCGAGATATCTCTAGTATTGTGGGGTTGAGAGAGTAAGGAGTCGCTCTGGGAGGTGCGCCTGGGGTCGAGTGCGCTCCAGTTAGCATTATCTGAGACCATGCAGGGCAAAGGTTAATGTGTCCAGATTTCTCCCCCTTTCCAAGATATCCGTCCGGAGCGGATGACGCGGAGGAGAGGGGTGCCGGTTCCTGATTTTTAGCTAAGAACACTGGAGGAACTTGAGGTAACAGCAGCCGTCCTCTGGGAAGGCGATACTCTGGATCACCGTGAGGGCTGGATCTCACTTGTCTTTGAGGCCAGAGGACAAGGGTCTAAGACAGAATCCAGGGATGAATGTACTGTCAAGCATAGCAGAGAGAAGGAATCAGAGGGGAATGCGCTAGTGGGACTGGGTTCCGTAGAGCAACTCTTCTAGAGACCTCTCTGAGCAGGACGTCATTGTCAAAAGACGACACAACGAATGGTGGTACAGATAGCCGATCTGTAGCCTAAAAGGAGCTAGCTGACAGCTAAGTGAGGAAGATAGGTTGGAGAGGAAATTGCCTATCTGGATGTTGGAGGGGCAGTCCTGGGGAACCGAGTTATCTGAGCACCAGGCTACCCATTTCTCCCACCGGTAATTGTAGAGGGACTCGGTGCCGGCTCTGCGAGATGCCGAGCTAAGTCCCTCAATCCCTGAGAGGCCCCTGCCCCGGCTAGTGTGTCTAGGACGGACTGGGGCCTGTCCGCGTGGGGAGTGGATGAAGATGTTCGCATTTGGGCTGGCATAGCACCCACGGTGTAGGCGAAGCATTTGGGATTGGAGTGAGGAAGACCGAACGGGTTGTCCACATGTCCACCGAGGCATAGCCGTAGAGGTGGAACGTGAGTGAGGGACTTGAGGTCTGGGAACCAAGACTGGGTCGGCACCAGGGCTTATGAGATCCGCCTGGGTTCTCCAGCCTCGCTTTCTGATCACCTTGTGTAGGATAGGAAAGGGGGGAAAGGGTAAGCCAGTAGGCCGTCAGGGGAGGGAGAGGCATCGACTGCATACGCCTGAGGGTCCGGAACGGGGGAGACGTACAGGGGCAGGCGGTGGTTGAACCTGGTGGCAACAGGTCTATCATGGGCACAAACCAATGTTCCCACACCACAGACAGGGTTAATCTGTTGAGGGTCCACTCCGTGTGGAGTAGAGACTTCGACCGGTGAGGGAATCCGCCAGGATGTTGCGGGTTCCTGCTATGTGTCTCACGCGGAGGGGATCCCCGCGCGTGACACCACCGAAGGAGGGCTCTGTTCTGAGGGAGAGGCTGATGGAGCGTGCCCCACCTCTTTGTTGACATAACAAGCTACCGACATGTTGTCCGTGAGAAGGAGAACATGTCGGTGTGCGACCTTGTGCGGAAGTGGAGAAGGGCTAGCTGACCGCTTCCAGCTCCAATGTGTTGATGTGGGGGCGGGCAGTTTGTGAGTCCCACTCCCCTGAGGTATGACCGTCCTCAAGTGGGCCCCCCGGCCCAGGTTTGAGGCGTCTGTGTACAGTTCCAGTGGTTGGGTTGGGAGGGAGATGGGGACCCCGGTTGAGAGAGTGCCCGGATTGAGCCACTCCTCTATCGCCGAAATAAACCAGTGTCCGAGGGGAATGACCTGGTCCCAGCGGTCGGGGGTCTGCGACCAACGTCGACGGAACTCCCTCTGAAGTTGGCGTTTGGGGACTCGCCCCAGGGGAATGAGGGGAGACAGGAACTCCATCATTCCTAGAGGGAGGACAGGTTTCTGGCCGAGGTGGGGGGTTTGCCTGTGATAGGGAGATGAGGTCCAGTATGCGTGTGGACCTCTCCGGGGTCGGGGAGACTATCATGGAGATAGTATCGAAACTCATTCCCAGGAAGGCGAACCTCTGGCTGGGAGTGAGTTTCGCACTTCTTGGGGTTGGTGACAAACCCCAGTGTGGAGCAAAGATTGATCTGGGTGGGGGTGTCCATCTTGAATTTGATGGGCCTGAGGAACTTGTTGAGGGGGGATAGGTCTAGGATGGGCCTCCATCCTCCTGAGGGTTTTGGATCACGGATAGGTGAGAGTAGAAGCCGGGGTTGAAGTGGGACACCTCTGTGATGGCCCCTGTTTTGGAGGAGCTCTTGGACCCCCAAACGTGGAGCGAGAGTGCATGAGGGGGGGGGGGGGTCGCTCGTGGATCCAATGGTGACAGCCCTGATGTGGCCCTTTGCGGTCGGCTGGGCTATAAGCAACATTATCTTATCTTATCTCGTGATCCAAGGAAGACGATACCCCTCCCGTAGCACCGCCACTACCCAGGGGCTGAGGCCCATACGTCATCCACCGGTGGGCGTTCCGGGAGAGGGGGCCCCGCCAGGGGGGGCGGGGACGTGGGGCAAGGAGGAGGGCGAACGGGCGTGTGGGGGGTGCCGCCCGATCGAGGCTCCCTCGGGTTGTGGCCCCAGTCAGCTCCGGGGGCGGGACTGTTGGCCGAACCGAATATTTTGCAGCTGTGCTTTCGGTTTGGGCCTGGGGGAAGATTGGGACGCTTGGCAGGCCGTGCGGTGTTGGAAGGCGATTGCGGGGGTAGGGTTTGGGCCTGGGGAAGGACCGAAGGGGGGGGGGGGGTCTAGCAGGGCGCGGCAGTAGCCTGGGCGCAAAGGATGCTGCCTGCTTGCGTTCCTCGACTGCTTGTGTTATCACGTCAGTCGAGTATTGGCCAAACAGCGACTGGTCCTGGCCCGGGACACACCGCAGGGCTGCCTTTAAACGCAGGGGAAAAGGTCCGTGCCAGCACGGCATCCCTGGCCACCAACAAACAGTTGAAGTGGCTCCTAGCTGCGCTGTCCGCCGCAGCCGAAAGATGATGCGAAATCCTGTTGACCAGGTGTTCGCATAAAATGGGCCCGCTAAGCAAGCGAGATCATTTCCTGGTACGCCTCGGAGTCCAGGTCCAAAGGGCCCCAGGGGCGGCACCATCGTCCTCCGGCCATAGAGCCTCCAGTTGCTGTAGGAGCATACCTAAGTAGGTTGTCCCGCCTTGGTGTGGAGGATGCCCATCCTGGCTGTTCGGTCCCATTCCTTTAAATTCTTAAAGGAGATGGTGCCCGACGTAGGGGGGGGCAGGTGGGGATCAACCGACGGTCAGACTGTGAAATGCCCATCTCCCTGGTAACCGGGTTGTCGGTGAACAGGGAGGCGACCGAGGGGTTCATGCGGTCCCGAGGTAGGGTACCGACTTGGGCTGCATTAGGTTGCTGAGAGGGGTCCCCTGTCCTGGATGGGGGATGGCCTGCGCAACCCATGGCGCGAGTAGCCGGTCCTTCCCAGAGTGAGGTGAGTGACTGGGGGGCGACGATCCTTGGTTTGGATCGCTGGGCCGGGAGGACCTGGTGAAGAGGGAGAGGGAGAGGACTTCGTCTGCGGGTGCGGCCTCCCTCCTAACGAGGTCTGGGCGCCACCATTCCACCGTGCGGACATCATACAATGAGGTGGAGGCTAGGTCCTCCTCATCGTCCGCCTCAGGGAGGTAAAGGTCCTGGCAGGGTTCAGAGCACCCCTCGTCGGGAGGACCGTCAAGGGGTACTTGCGGTGTCTCCCAGGTGGCTCTATGATCGGCGGACGGGACCTCATCCCGCCGATCGGACAGCGCCCGAGGAGGGGGACCAAGGTCGAACCAGGCAAGCGTTGCCGGGTTGCCACATGCGACCATACAGTTGGTCGTGCTGGGTGTTGGCGTTTAGCCACTGGTCTCTCTCGGGGGCATAGAGCCACCGGTCCCCGGGGAGGAAAAACGGGCTGTGGCGGCCCTTGGGTGTCGGCCAGAAGTTCCCCGGGACCCAGGTAACCTGAGCCACCATTGTGGGGGTAACGAGAGGCAGTGGCCTGTCGTCCCCGCACAGGTCGTGCACTGCACCTTGCACGTCCTTGGTGGGGCCTGTGAGGGCCGGTCTGGTACAGAGGAGGATGCGGAAGCCGAGCCTCCAACCCGCGAACATGCGGATTGGTCAGGATGCGGTCCCGTGTCGTCCCCCCGGGGTAGGTCAGGTTACCCGCGGTCCCGGTGGTAGAATCCTCCCCCCGGAGGAGCGGGACCATGGACGTTGCCCAAACGGGGACCCGAAAAGGTCTGATCCCCAACGTCCGATACCCCTAGGGGAGAAGGTGATGGTCGATTGGGGTGGGTCGACCGTCTTGTGCGAACCCACGACCGCGCTGATGGCGCGATGTGACCGCACGCCCAGAATTATGGACACACCGAGGTCGTGCGTCAGGGTGACCATAACACTGCATCCGGAGTCTAAGCGCTCCTCGGGCTCAGGTGTTGGCTGCACCTGTGCCCGGTGGGCAGAGCGCTGTGAGTACACGTGTCGATTTCGGGGGAAAAATGGACATGTGACTCACCAAGGCGAGTGACGGATGGCGATTCCATACCAGACCGTCACCCGTGCTGGTCCGCGGCTCGGCATGATTCCCCTGGGACGAGGGTCGCGCGACTCAAGCATGATAGAGAGAGGTCTCCGAGCGCGTCCGGGGGCGAGAGGGCAAGCTGGCCGATGGAGAGGAGGGGGGTGGGGCGAATTCCGTCGGCTATTCTTAGCTCGGGAGGGCCCCTGAGGGGTGCCTTGCCCTTATACTTCTTGGATATTCCTTTCTTTCCCGGCAGGTCAAAAGAAAGGCATTTAGCAATGGTGGCCGCTTGCCCATCCGCCTTTGGACGCCGCGATCGTGCGTCCGTCGGTCGGGTAGAAGAGGAAAGGTCACGCGTCCCCTCCGCGGAGCAGTCGTCTCTATCTACCCGGAACCGTACGTTCATCTATGTGAACGGATTGCTCGGAGACGGAATCGACCCGCCGGTTCTCCGCGAAACTGAGCGAACTCCGAGCAGTGGAGTGGCTCGACCGGCGGTGTCCTTCACCATGTTGGGCACAGGTGGCAGAGCAAACCCGGAACACACGACCGCAAAGAGGAGACAAGGTGGTCGATCGAGAAGGTAATTAATCTCGATCGCCCGTGTGGTGTCGTGCAAGACCTCGAGAGATCGACCGAAATCTCAAGTACCGTACACGCCACCGATCGTGAAAATCACGCACACTTACAGAACCACGTTCTAAGTGAGATGGATAATGGTCTTTCCTGCGCACTAAACCTTAATGAGGAGTCTTGCGTCAACTGGGTGAAAAACCCGAGGCTAGGAAATGGTGGGAAACACGACCGGCGAGAAAAGGAAGATGGCCGCCGACGACCGGCGAGGAAGTCGCGGTAGAACAAAGGACGACCGGCGAGTAAATCGCGAGATAACCAGGAGCGTGTAGCCCGACAAAGGAGGAGGAATGCGACAGTAGGATGCGACCGTAAAACCCGAGACGGGGTAGGGTGCGATCCAAAAACAATTTGATAGAAGTGAACCACGTGGCGATGATAAAACACGCACAAGTGTAGCGACGATCGAAGGAACCGACGATCGTGAACGCTAAGTCGCGAGAGTATGGGAAAAAGTGCTAAATTTCCAGTAATTGCACTCCCACCAAGAGCCTCACGCGGCAAGAATACTCAGGGTTTAGCGCAAGGCACAACAGAATCAAGTATATAAACAAAGACACAGCAATCTTAACACAAAGGCAAGTGTAGGCGAGACAGAGCACAAGACTTATCTTGCTTTGACGGCAGGCCGAAGGTGAATGAGGTAGAAGAAGTTGACACCGGCTTCTTCCGGAGGCGGAAGTGGGGTGACGTCACGTGACTGTCTTATGACTGCATTGGCCACGGATAAAATTCGGCCTGACAGAGCTGGCTAACTGCCGTTGAATGCTATGGTCTGACATGGTACAGTATATGACGCCAAAACAGCTTTACAATCATGCGCACTTCTTTATTTCACACACACATATGGTGCCACCACTCACGTCCATCCACCCACACACCGGGATCCCACTTCTTCACTGACCCACAGTACCCTAATACGACCCTGAGAACTCTAATCTATACTAAAGCACCAGTTGCGGGTATATCACTGCGACTAGGACACAGAGATAGCCCGCACAGTGGTGGCTAACTACTGGGACAAGGACCAACCAAGGACTTTTAATCTCTATTACTACTACCACCCACACTTTCCCAGGACCCACCTTCTCTTTTGACCCGGGACCCTTACCGAAATGGTCGCTGCGTCCCTAACGGAGGGCAACGACAAGTACCCTACACTGGCTGGCCACTACGTCCCAAAAGGTGGCAGTAGCTAACCCCCTTAACCCTACTCCCTAACGCTACACCCCTTTTTTACCACACCCATGGGACAAACCCCCACCCGGGCCCGGAGAGCTCCAGTCCTGGGCGCTGTACTTGGCCCTCACAGGCTGACCCCTCCCCGGATGCTGCACTCCGGTGCTAACCGTGGCCTCCCACAGTCCGACCCCCCGAAAACTCTACACCCGGCGGCGACCTTTGGCTCCTCAGTCTGACTCCTCCCCCCGCGCTGGCACAACACCTCTGAAGGCCCCGCCGGACACAAAGGGTGAGGAAGGCCTGGTGCAGTGCCCTCTCGACGAGTCCAGGGCTCGAAGGACGCCTCCTCCTCTGAAGGCCCCCCCGGACACTGAGGGTGGGGGAAGGCTGGTGCGGCCCCCTCTCACAGGACGCCCGAACAGGGAAGAGCAACAGGTGGCTGGAGAACTCCCGGAAGAACCCCGGTAGCAGGAGGAGAGCTCCCCCACAGACGGCGGGACGGCCTGGACGGTCTCCCTCCCCCGGGGAAAGCAGCAGGCAACGGGAAACCGTCGCTCCCCTCCCGGCACGCGGCAGTAGACTGCAGTGGTCAGGCCCCAGCCTCAGGACGGAACAGGATACCTGCTAACACAACGGGACAGACCGACGTTCAACCACCCCATTTTTCTGCAACTGGCTGAAGTGGCTGCAACCAGAGACGAACAGAACCCGGCACAGGCCAAGGGCACACCAGACCCGACGAGGACTGGCCCTAACTATGACTCGAAGTCACTCAGCTCAACTAACGGCGCTCCCGCCGCACTACAAGGACGTCCACTCCGACGAACACCAGGGACCCAAGTGAAGCTCCCCCAACGCATTCCGCACGGGTCGGAATCAAGCAAACTCTACTCAAACACAAAACAACGATTGGTCAGAGCAGCGTATCCCCCCGCAGAGCTGCCCACGCCCGACCAACGGACTAGTTGTTGCTCGTGCAACAACACGACAATTTACCACAACTCCAAACTTGACAACACCAACAACAGCCGATATCCTCCCCCGCCTTCTCGGGTGTAGAACCAAAGTAACAAAAGGGTTACAATCGGGAACGAAACCAACCTCCCACTTCCATCCCCTAACAAGTGAAGATTGGAATTCAAGAATATTGTATGTCTTATTTCTCCACCCCCTACCTAGCCTAACCTTCCCCCTTTAAACCCAAAAACCCCAATCTTACACGCGCACTCTCGCACACACACATATACACATATGCACAGGGCCCCGCGCACACGCTCTCTATTCTGAATTACCATTACTACAAACACATGGACGGCTGATTTAGTACCGCCGATGGGGTGACACACTATTTTTATGTTATTTTATTTTACTTTTTAACATCGCGCTGGGGGACCTACTCGTTTTTGAGTGAACCCGTATTTTAGGAAGAAGAAGAAAAAGTACTGGGGAAAAATTCAGCCCCCCCCCCCCCCCAAGGCAATAGAGCAAATAAATCAGCTCATTGATTTTGGCTTCTTTAAACCCGAATAAGAAGTGGTGGGGTGGGGTAAGAGGTAGGTTGGAAATCACCTGAAGCATAACCAAATTGATTTTGTTCATGAACATTTTTATTTTGATCACTTGTTCTTATGCAGTTAATTTTAAAAATTACCTAAAAGTATTTTTGTATTATTTGTTTGACCCAAAAAAGTTTGTGTTTTCTAGGTTTCGTCCCACTTTTCTTTATCAGCGGGAAAAAAAAGAGAAAGTCTGGTGCAGAATATGCAAAAATCTGTTTCATCTTGTAATTATGTTGTTTAACCAAAAAATGTATTTTCATATGATTGTAACCCCTCTGGCTTATCTGAGAGAGCAGGTGCCTAAATGTACACGTTATTATTGTTACTGACAAACTGTTTCTATTCATTTTGATCATAAAATCTAATTCCTGTCAGCACATGAGCAGTTTGTTGAGTATGTCCAACAGTGAGGCCATAACAACTGTCGATGGATTCTATTTAAGGTGTCTACATGATCATTGTGACTTATTTAGCTTGTTTATAGGCCTTTATGTGTAAAATGTAACAATAAAAATGAACTGTACTCAAAAGGGAAAAGTATGCCCCCTTTTTTTTTAAATGACTGTTGTTATTTTTGCATTGGTGGGAAATTTCTTGGGTATGTCCAATGCAACATCATAACACTGTCAGATAAAAATGCCATATCATGGTAACAAGGCTACTGTGGGTCCCTATACTTGGTATCATTACATGAAAAAGCCCCTCAAAAACACAGAAAATCCTCAGAGGATGCAGTTAACTGTCTTATTTCCAACAGAGCAATAAAGAACAAATCAATATGTCCGACGGTTGTTATGTTGGACTACCATCTCATGTGAAACTTGACTTAATCTGCACAGATGCCTTTTTTTGGAATGAAATTTAGCTGTAATATTCAGTTTTTATTCCAAATGAAACAATTATGCTCTATAACAGACATTCAAATAGGAATATTGATAAAATTGAATGTCCAGCATAACAACCCTCCGATGCTTGTTTTTGATGCCTTATCACATTACTAGCAGAACATCGGTGCATGAGTTATCTTTGTATGTATGTTTTTATGACCCTTAAACATAAGTCTTCCTTTGGACAAAATTGCTGTTAATAAAAACATTTTGAAAAATCCACTTTTTGTTGGCTTTTTTGGACGACCTTTTGTCACTTGCTCTATCAGTTGCAGGTGTTGTGAATCTGTGCCGTATCTGATCAGGTACCGAATCTCCTCCATCTAAAGAAAATATTTGTACTAGTTAACTATTTTCTACTAACTTGAACTTGATTTGTGCTTCCAGAAGGAAAGAAAAAAAAGAAAAGAACTGTCCCAACTTCTGTCCTGACAAAAGTGGAATAAAATCCAATTTTGACGTTGTTCTTCTGGGGTGGGAAGAAGATTAGCAAAATTGATAGCAATTCAAAAGTCAGACCCAGGATACTTTGAGCATGCGACTGGTTCTAATCAGCCTCAGATGCAGTTTGACACTTTTTTTAGCTGAGGCATTGTACAAATTTGTGGATCAAGTCCTGTCTTCCATTGAGTGCGTTCTTGTTTTGTTGCGTTGTTTTGTCTGTTTTGTTTTGTTTAGTTTTTCCCTAATATCGTACTACTTTTATGTTATATATATTATTTAATGACAAACTCGTTCATTTTCATTGTCCTATTGTTGTTCTTGCCTGAAGAACCATGAAGGTTCGAAAGCCCGTGGTAACTTTGTTTTATTTTTACTTCATTTAGTTGTTCATG
>JAFLJL010018521.1:0-44207 GCA_018398815.1 Conus ventricosus | reverse complement strand
CTTGGTGTAGAAGCCGTCTCCGTGAGCCATAGTTGACGTGATTGTCACGATAAATCGTTGATTGTAGTCCTTTTCTCCTTCGCACCAACTGATTGCATTAAATATGCAGAGCCATTTGCTGTGACGACTTTGAGACAGGAGATTGAGAAGGGCACAGTTATCAGGTTGGAAACAACAGCAGAACGGGGTGGTTTTTTGTTTAGGGAGGAACGAGGACGGCTGACGACGGCAATCTTTTTCTGCTTTCTCCTCCCTCCCCTGCACCCTCGAACACGCGGCAAATCTACACCAATGCGTAACTGGCGCAACTTCAATTTTGAGGGGGGGGTCAAGGGCACAGGTTTTACTGCCAGCAGCTCGCCACGAGTGTAGGAGAGAGGGGAGGGTGGTGTTAAGGTAGACATGGCAGCGCGATGACAGCTGAGGGAAGATGAGTGGGAGGGAGAAGATGGGTGAGATTCTCACGCCTTGCAGCGGTGTTACAGTAGAGGAGGGGGGAAAGGGGAGAGTGAGGCGGCACGGCAAGGGAAGACACGGGGGAAGGGAGATGATCCCTTGAGTGATGCACGTGCGCAGCAAAGGCTGATATACGTGGAGGGCAGCCATTATTTATCGGGAGTACAGTACCTGCTGGTCTCACCAGAAATAAAAACCATAACACCCGAAGACCCGGAGGGAGAGAGGCACAAACACTGACCAGAAAAGAGTCCACATCATTATAAAATCATCAGTACCACTTTTACAACAAACAAAGCACAACAGCCACAATAATCCATTCGAATAGGGAGAGCGAGGAAACTCAGCCTGTTAGGCGAAGGGAAGATAACTCTCATAAAAACCTTCAGTTTAAATCCAACATTACACAAATGCAACAAAAACTAGAGCAGGACCTTTCAAAATACAGCAAAACCAAACAAAGGTATTCTGCTGCCTTTAATGCTGTTACATATGTTAATACTGGAGCATCAACTGTAAGTGCTCTATCAGCAGGGACAAGTGTTGGTCTCTTAGCAACAGGCGTAGGTGCACCCGCAGCTTTACCTCTAGGTGGTTTGTCTTTAGCTCTCGGTGTGTGTTCATTAGCTGTAAGTGCTGTTGGCAAAAAAATTAAAAACTAAACTCCAAAAGCACACAGCTATGGTTCAACTAATAACAGCTAAACTTAGTTCGTTTAAACTGACAATAAAAAAAAGCGCTAGTTGACTCAAACATCACGGATGAAGAATTTAGTCGTTTACAGGCCGATTTTGATGACTATAAAAGACAAAAGTTTGATCTTCAAAAAAAGGCGAGGCAAGTTTTTCTCAACAGCCAGACACCGAGCAGATAAAAAAAGGAATGTTTAAAAAAAGTAAACGAGACATTAAACTCTGTTCTAAACAGCTCACATTAACAACATCAAAGGGCGTTTATACTTTAGTTTATGAGTCCAAGCACAAAAAGACCGTTGATATTGATTCTGATTAATTATTTTTTTAATTTAAATAAATAGTTTGAGTTAGAAAAGGAAACTCAACATGGCTGAGATATATGAAGGTCCAGACGAATTGTTTGAAGGAATGCTTAAGGGAGAGCGTTTATCAAAAGCTTTAAATGATATCAGTCTAGATGTTACTGATTCAGCAAGCGTACAGGCAAGTGTTGCTTATGCTATTTTTTCAAGTTCCAGGTAAACTAACAATAGACCCGCCAGTTAAAGTAATGTTAGCTGTTTTAATTGACTATATAACAATAAATGAAGAAAATCTAGAGGTCTGGCTCTCAACTAAACAACAGGTTATTCTTTCTCATAATGACTTAACTCCTGGTTGGGCAGACCAACTGCCTTACACAGTTTGATGTGGCCGCTGAAGAAGCCAAAATGAGAGGCTCTGGTTGGTCAGAGGGCGAAGTCTTAGAGATCAGATTAAAACAGTCTAAGTATGCACCGATTGTAGGCAGGTCTTACATTCCACTACCTCCAGCATTAGTCGCAAAAAGAGCAGTTCTAAACATAAAGAATTCGGACAACAAATGTTTTATGTGGTGTGTTCTTGCAAGGCTGCATTACGCCCGCAAAAACGCAGAGAGAGTATCTAACTATGAGCCTTACATCAATGATCTTAACTTTAGTGGAATATCCTTTCCTGTTAGCGGGACAAATTGATCAGTTTGAAGAACAAAACAAACCAATAACTGTTAATGTATACACATGGGATGAGGAAACAAATCTACTGCCGATTAAAGTGTCCAAGAACAGTCCAACAATAGGTGATCCAGGCAAAAATCATGTTGACTTACTACTGATGTTTTCGCCAGCAGGGCTGCCGCATTACACATTGATACGAACAATGAGTAGACTGTTAGCATATACTACAAAAAACATAGCAAACAAGAATTCTGTAGAAAATGTTTAACAAGAATTCCATCTGCTCAAGCCGCAAGCGAACATAAGAAACATTGTATCGGCCTAGGTGACTGTAATACAGAACTAACTACGCCCCCACCCGGATCTAAAGTTAGTTTTAAGAACTGGAAACGGATGCAAACGAGTCCATATGTTGTTTACGCAGACTTCGAATCACTCATTGTTCCTTATGAAGGACCAACCCCCAGAAACTTCCAAAAACAGCCTTAGTGAGTAATCACCAGATTTGTTCATTTGCTTTCGTTATTGTCAGGTCGGATGGCGCCCATTCAGAACCAGAATTGTATAGAGGACCAGATGCTGCAAAATACTTCTTAGAACGCATGCAGCAAGTGCGTAACGCCTGTTCTAATAATCTAAACTTATCTGAAATCATAATGTCGTCTGAAGATCAA
Organism: Conus ventricosus; assembly: GCA_018398815.1. Taxonomy (NCBI): domain Eukaryota; kingdom Metazoa; phylum Mollusca; class Gastropoda; order Neogastropoda; family Conidae; genus Conus; species Conus ventricosus. Next base: position 41,405 of record JAFLJL010018521.1, on the reverse strand, counting down.
CAACAGTATGACTCAGCCACACATTGTTGGATTTGCGGCTTAGGTCTTCATCAGACGCAGAGAATCCAACAGTAAGAGACCATGATCACATTAGTGGGAAGTTTAGAGGAGCAGCGCACAGTAAATGCAATCTTCAACTAAACTTTAATCCTAAGACATGGAAGCTTCCCATCTTCTTTCATAACTTGCGAGGTTACGACTCTCATCTTATAATGAAAGCAGTAGATGACGCCTTCAGGATAACATGCATTGCACAGTCGTCAGAAAAGTACATGTGTTTCACTTTAAATAACATGTCTTTTTATGACTCTATGCAGCACATGATGGGTTCATTAGAGTCGCTGGCTATGTCCTTAAAGTCCTGCCCAATAACAGAAAATATTTTGACTCAACTCTCGTTAGAAAGGGAGTTTACCCTTATGAGTATATGAACAGTTGGGAAAGGTTTGACGAAGATACACTTCCCCTAAAGGCGCGTTCTTTTCTAGTCTCAGAGGAAAGGACATCAGTGATTCTGATTACCAGCATGCTCAAGAAGCATGGCAGAAGTTAGATTGTAAAACGATGGGAGACTATCATGATGCTACTTGATGGCTGAGTATGTTTGTTGGCGGACGTCTTTGAAAATTATAGAAAGACCTGCATGAAACATTACAGCCTGGATCCCGCGCATTATATTTCTGCGCCTGGGATGAGCTGGGACGCTTTCTTAAAGTTTACTGGAGTACAGATTGATTTATTGTCTGATTTACCAATGATTCAGATGATTGAAAACGGATTGCGTGGAGGAATTAGTATGGCGTCGCATCATTACTGTAAAGCAAACAACAAATACTTGGACGACTATGATCCGAGTAAAAGGTCTAACTATCTCATGTATTTAGATGCAAACAATCTGTATGGATGGGCTATGGCGCAATCACTTCCACTACGCAACTTTGAAATGTACAAAGGCGGCGGTACAAATAATGTGCAAAGAGCATTAAAGTGGTTGAGCAGATTGACGCCAGATCGACAGCGCGGTTTCATTCTAGAAGTTGACTTAGAATATCCTCATGAACTCCATGACCTACATAATGACTATCCATTAGCAGCAGAAAGTCTAAAGATGAATCCAAAGAGCCGCCTAAACTTGTGCCTAATCTTCGCGACAAAAAAAATTATGTCTGTCATTACAGGCTTCTACAATTTTATTTAAGACATGGGTTGAAGTTGACAGCCGTTCATCGTGTAATTGCTTTTGATCAAGAACAGTTCATGAAACCATACATCATGAAGAACACTGATCTTAGAACTAAATCCGCAGATGCTTCAGAAAAAGACTTTTTCAAGCTGATGAAAACAGCTGTTTCGGAAAGACTATGGAAAATCCGCACAAGCGTAAAGATGTCAGATTGGTCACCAGAGAGAACGAAGCAATTAAGCTGACTTCAAAACCAAATTATCAGGACTTTAGAAGATTTCATGATCAGCTTTTTGGCATAATGATGAAAAAAAAGAAAGTCAAATTAGACAAGCCTGTATTTATTGGGTTTACTGTTTTAGAATTATCAAAGCTTTTGATGTTAGAATTTCTTTATGACTACTTTAAGCCCTTGTATCCAGAGTCCAGAGTACTTTACACAGATACAGACAGTTTTGTTATAGATATCCCTACTGAAGACATCTATAAAGACATGGAAATGGAAGTAGCTAAAGGGCATGCGGGATGGTACGACACATCCGATTATCCTAAAGATTCGCCTTTGCATTCATCTGTTAATAAGAAGGTTTTAGGAAAGATGAAGGACGAATTATCTGGAGGGGTGATTAAGGAGTTTATTGGTTTAAGGTCGAAAATGTACAGTATTTCGAGCCAGAAGAAAACCATAAGAAAGCAAAGGGAATATCTCGCAGTGTTGTGCAGTCAAACATATCACATGACAACTATAAAGAAGCATTGTTCAATAAACATACTTTTCATCATGACAACGTAAAACTGCGATCTAATCTACATGAGATCAACACAACTGTTGTAACAAAGAAGTCATTAGATAGAACAAACACTAAACGAGTATTTGTTAATCCAGAGTTTTCATATGCAATTGGCACTGGAGAACAGCATAATTACATATCTTCTTCACCGAAGAGTTTATATCGGGTTCAATTTTTCCTGAAATTTATCTAGAAAATCAATCATATCATCTTCCAATTCATTCAAATTTTTTCTCATGTTTGCTTGACGTGCTCGAATTTTTTTTATTATTTCAAGATATTCTTTTCCCCATTTTTGATAGTCAAAATTTGGGATTTTGGGCTGTAAGCGATCTGGATGCAGTGCCATGTGCCGATGAATCCTCGTAATTGTTTCTTTAACAGCAGAATACGTACCATTGATTCTCGTATTAATTCCTTAATAGCAGAACACGTATCATATGATTCTCGTATTAATTCCAAGTTCTCTTTATTTATCATTCTTGTTTCGCTTGTTTCGTTCTGAGCTTCCATTTTAGACTCAAATATATTTACGTAAATTAAAAATTAATTAAGCAACTGGAGGTTTAAGGCCAAAAATGCCCAGTATTTCGGGCCAGGAGAAAACTTTTTCCTCAAGTTTCATTATAAGCTCAATCATATCATTATCCAATTCAGCCAAATGTTTTTCATGTTTGCTTGATGTGTTTGAATTTTTTTTATTATTTCAAGACATTCTTTTTCCCATAACTGATAATCAAAATTTGGGATTTTGGGTTGTAGGTGATCTGGATGTTTTAGCATGGGTTGATAAATCCTCACAAGGGTTTCCTTAATAGTAGAACTCGTATCACATGATTCCTGTATTAATTCCAAGGGCTCTTTTTTTATCATTTTTGTTTCATTCTGTGTTTTCCATTTTAGACACAAATATTTTTTTCTGAAAAATTTAATTTAAAGCAACTAAAAACTGTGCCCTGGTGGGAAATCTGCGGGTTCTTCCTTCACAAAAATCTTTGAGGAGCGGGTTTTTTGTTGGTCTTTTCCTCGAAAATAAACACGGGGGAATTCATTTTTTACAATTCTTTTTTTTCCCCTACGGATCAACCTCCAAACTGGATGGGTTGCCCTGATGCGAGGTCCCCTTCTGCTTCCCCCCTTTTTAAAATAAAGGCCCTTTAAACTTTAAAACCCAAAAACGGTAATGTTTCCCGGGATGAGACTCCCCTTCAGAAACATCTTGCTTGTTTTTTTAATTCTTGTACGGGGTTTTACCCCTTTAAATTCTCTTTTTCCATTGCGCGCAAAACGGAGGGCAGTTTTTCCAAACCCCAAATTCGGGTTTGCGAGAATTGTCAACCAGCTCTCGTAAATACGGGTGGGAAAAAAGTTTTTCCCAGAAAACGGGTTTTTTTTAAATTTTTCAACAAAAGCCTGTGATCGGTGAACCCCTTTGGAATCCCTCTTTAAATTTGGTAACTCTATTTTTTAAAAAAATAATTGATTCACTGGGGCCCTTTTAAATTTTTTTCCCATCTTTGACTTAAAACATGCGAGGATAATTAGCAGGCCTCGTTGGTAAAAGCGGGTTGTATGGCAACAGCAACACAGAAGCACCCCTTTTTTGTTTAATGGGGTTTGCCTCTTTGTTCTTAAGCTAGTTTAATGACTGTAAGGCGTACTTAAATTTTTCGTCTAATCGTATCATGGTTAAAAAATAGAAGATCCATTTGATTGGGGGTTTGTTCGGTTTGTATTCACAAAGTTTGGCTCTGTATTCGCCCAGGGCAGGAAATAAATTTGCCAAATCGCTTGTTTAAAATAACCATTCCTTTTCTGTTTTTTTTACTAATTCCCCCCTGGGTTGGGTTAGCTTTTTTTTTTGCCGCGATTTTCCCCTTTCCCAAATCCTTTTGGGAAATAATAAAAATTTTTTCATTTTTTTTCGCCAATATTATGTGCAAAAAAAATACACGAAAGGAAAATGCCAAAGGGTTTAAAAAAACACGATTTCTTTCCCTCCCTTTTTTTTTTTCTGATGGCTGATAAAGTCAAGAATTTTGGGGGGCATTTCCGATTGGTTTTTCCCGTTACAAGATAAAAATTCTTTTTTTGCTTGGTCAACATTTTAAAAGTGTAAGCCCGCATGTCCCTGTTTTTTTCAGTTTGTTATTAATAAAATCTAACTGCTCAATTCTCTGCTTTTCATAGGTGTCTTGTGCAGCTGCTAGTTGCTCCATAGCTTTGTTATGTCTTTTCCTCTCGCCGTCATCCCGCAGTTTACTAAACGCGTAATTATTTCCCGCTAAAAGCAAGCGCATTAACCACAGCACCCGCCTATCATCATTACGAGTGAAGCCATTTTTTATAAATGTATTTTTTAAATTTTACATATTGATACTGTCAGGAATTATTCCTTGCTTAACTAGAAAATCTTTTGTAGCAAACGAAGCTGTAATGATAGCAATTAGCTTTGCTGAGTCTCAAAGTCTAATTTGCCAAGATCTGCCGGTTTTATTTTTAACAGGCTTTTACCAAGCATTGTGTATCCTACACTTAGGCCTCCAATAACAGCAGAATGGTATACAAGGTTGGCAACAGTCTTTCGGCGCTCATTTTTAAAAACAAAATAATAATTATATTTAGTAATAAAACATGAACAGCGACGATCTACTACAGCTACAGAGCGACCTAATCCGTCTTGGACTTACAAATGAAGAAGTTGATGACCAAGCTGTTATGCCCCAAAAGGAGAGGTTGTATTCTTTAGCAGCATGCAAAAAAACAAAAACAGTTCCTCGGCAATGAATTCAGCATAGAACAGATTCAACAGATGTCGCCACAAGACATTATAAAGTATCATAACAGGTATGAAGCGCAACTAGGATCAAGAATGGTAAAAAGTGTCGGGCAAACGGTTCTTAGTTTGTTCACTAAACTAGTGGGCCCGATTTGTTCCCATTGATTCTGAACAAGATTTTATGTATGATTTAACGCAGGATCCAGTTTTAACAAAGTCATTAGAGTCTCTAGGATGTGATCTATATTACAGATTTGGAACATTATTATCGCCGCTAATCATGGGATTAATTACTTTTAATCATATAGATTTTATTTCCTTTCAAATGACCGAGCCAGAAAATCAGCAGAATCAGAATCAGAAAACATTGAATCAGGTGAAAGTGGTCAGTAAACCCCCTCATCCTGGACGCGTTGCAGCAGGAAAAAAATTAGCAGAGTGGAACAAACAAAAAAATTAATGTTACAATCACAGAATGAAAAAGGGCCAGAGCCGCAGCCAGTTGTTTCAATGCCAGATATAAAAACGCCAGAACAAGTTCATTCGAGGCCTACAACAACAGGGTTGCCTACACCACCAAAGTCTTCATATTTTCTTATGCAATTGTCATTTTTGGTGGCATTGCTGTTGGGGGCGGTTATTACGGTTATAAAATATATAAAAAAAGACAGCAAAAACCAAAGCAATCAAAAAAATCTCAACCACTAAATACAAAAGCCGAACATAACAGCATGCCAGAACCGCCAACAACAAAAAGATCATTTTGATCCATTCAGATGCAATAATACTTTAAGAACTTAATAAATAATTATTAGTTGCCTTGAATAAGAACTTGGTTGTACTTAGAGAATGACTTAGTTATGAACTTAGAAGTGACTTAAGTTAAGAACTTAGAAGTGACTTGAGGATGACTTGAGTAAGAACTTAGAAGTGACTTGAGGATGACTTAAGTAAGAACTTGATTAAGAACTTGGGGGCGACTTGATTAAGAACTTAATTAAGAACTTGGGTGACTTGGGGTAATTAGGGTGAAGGTGTCAAGTGTTTCATAGGGCACTTGGCTTAATGCCCAAGTTGGTCCTTCAAGCCAGTTTTGGAGTGCGGCCAACTCCAAGCTCGGCTACAGCAGGAGGAGTGCGTGCATGTGTGTGGGCGTGAGAAGGGGGAGGGTGTGTGTGGTGTACACAGAGCTTTATTATTCGTCATGTGTAACACCACTTAGTGCAAGACGGCGTTTGCGTTTTTGTAATTCATTGGCTCTTTTTACCGTTCGAATTCAGCGGTTTTACCAGAGCAGGGCAAAGCACAACAAAAGTACACAGTGTGATCAGGCTCCCCTATCACACACACACAAACAATCACACACCAGACACACACACACCCCAGACACACACACACACACACACACACACACCCCGCATTCATGCACGCACGCACGCCACACACACACAAAAATACACAAAGACAGTTACATGATCACAGACAGTTGATGGGTCCTCAAGAAGATGTTTTTGTTTTTTATTGTTTTGCATAAAGCGATTTAGCAACAGCACGTAGTCTACACGCATGAACTCAGAATAGCCAGTTTTTTCTTCTAGCCACTGAGCCGCGTTTTTGTCCTCTTTCCTTCTTTCTTTGTACCTCCTGCCATTGTTTTTTTTGTGAAGAGGGGCTACAAATAGTTCTGCTTCTGAAGAAAACACTATCACCCAACATGAAATCTTTTACAAAACACCTTTTTCACTGAAAAACACCCCGTCTTTCCCCCCACAGTCCCAGTATGCAAAGCTCAGCACTTGAATCAACAAGACGTAGTATCTTCGCGTTCAAAAATGTTCTTTTTAATTGTACCATAATGTTGCAACTAGTCCGTCTGCATTGAAGCCCATGAATAAACTGAAAGGCGCTGAATGGTTTGTGGGTTCAAAAAGTTCTATCTCTAATTCAGAAAAGATACTATCTCCAACATTGAAATTAAATCAACCAACACAAACACTGAAAAGTCTTCACACCACCGCAGCAAGGAGAATGACAAAATCACTAGGCTAGGTTGCTAACATCACAAGTGTTGGGCGGAAATGCCGTCACTGTTACTAATCAGCTGATTCTATCTAGTCTTGTGATTGGGGGAAGGTAAGAAACATGTTTTGATATGTTTTATGAAAGGCGGGAATGACTGAGTCTCTTCGCGCGGTAATTGCCCCTTGCCAAAGCCATAAGGCCAACGACGCAATATAAGTGATCAGCGCAGCATAATGGGGGGGGCTCTGTATTTCCATGCATAGGCCAACCCCGGAGATAAGAATATCCATCCCCCACTTAACTCATTAAGCTCTCTGGTTTCAGAACTCCGCCGAATCATGTTTGTTTGTTTGTTTGTCTACTCGTTTTATGCATTTGATGCATATATGCGTGAAATGATGTTATTGAAAATGATCAGGAAAAACACAGGATTAAGCAAAAACTAAAATCTAAAAAGTTTAGTAAATTAGTATTGAAAAAGGATAATCCTACACAGTAAAGTTTGTTTGTAAATAATCGTTATTTTTGGTTATTGAAGTCTTACTTGTCAGAGAACAATAAAAGGGGCATTCTGGAGTCAGCCGCTCGAAACTTGTTGAGAGCGGCTGAGCCAGAATGCCCTTTTATTGTTCTCTGTGCTTCTGGCTGCTCTCACCCCATATGGCTATATAATAATTCAATTCTATCTAGCAATCGTATTTGACTTAATCCTACTCCTTGACCACTGCTGCTCCTTCAAGCTCTTCTTGCAGACACAACCGAGTTTGATTTTAATAGGAGTGCCAGGAAATGTTTATGATTTGAATACACAGATGATGGGGCTTACAAACGAACAGAAATCGAAGACAAAAAACGACAGCAATATCCTACACTAGAAGAGATAAGAAATTTAAGGGCAAACGATTTTGCCAAACATGAATACAAACTTCATAAAAGAGAGAATGCTTGGGCGTTGCTTCCTGAAATTGCTTGGAATTTAAAGTTTGAACTACGAAGCCCTAAAAGTATACTACGATAAGAAAAACAATTTTAGAAAGGCTTTAAATGCAGGCCCCTTTCTTGTTAGCCTAGTTCCAGGAACACAACAGAAAAAAAACAGATTGAAATAACTAAGCGGGGTTCTGAATATATGCTACAGAGAAAGAAGTCCTTAGCTGAAGTGGGGGCAACACTGTCGGTTTAGAAATTTACCCCCAAAGCTACAGGTACTACCTAGGCAAATGACGATGATTTTTCGCTTATTTATTACGCCGAGGGAGGGAGATACTAGTTTGCCAGAACATACGTTAATCAGAGGTATACAAATAAAGGCTGAAACTTGGATGCCCCCTCTTAAGCTCGTTATTGCAATTATTAAAACTGGAGACAAAATAAACACCCTAAATCATCTGACAAGGTTACTGTGATGGTTGACAAAGCCAAACTAACAGTACTTGACTTTATTTTCATTAGTATGTTGATTTTATTGCGTTTTACTCTGTTAATGAAGTGCTGCCAGATGAATTAATAAGAAGAAGATATGTACAAGATTAACTTAAAATATGTTATTTAAAAATGGAGGTTCAACAGTTTAGGTTAAAGCAAATAACTGAACTTCAAAAGAAATAGAAAGCGACTTGGATAAGTATAGAGTTACTAGAAAGAAATATGCTAAAGCTTTAAATACTCTTTCTTATGTAATTACTGGTTCATCAGCTGTAGCTAGCGTAAGTGCTGGGTCTAGTGTTGCTCTTTTAGCTACTGGGGCTGGGGTGCCAGCCTCTTTAGCATTAGGGGTCTTGGTTTAGGTTTAGGCGCCCTGTCTATGATTGTAAGTGCTGTTTAAAAAAATTAACTCCTAAATTACAAAAGCACACTGCCATTGTAGCCCTAGCATCAGCAAAACTTTTTTCATTAAGATTAAGAATAAGCAAATCATTACAGGATGAAAACTTTACGACGAAAATTTCCCGAAGTTTTAGGCGATGGTTTGAAGGTTTACGCGAAAAAAAATTTGAACTTAAAAAGGGAGGGGAAAGATTTTCTTCACGCAGGTAGCACTGTCAAAAAAACAAACAAAAAAAACCCAAAGAAAAAAACCCCCAAAACTTTTTTTTTGACCCCTTTTTTTAAACCCCCACAAAAAAGGGGCCCAAAAAATACCCCCAAAAAACCTTTAAAAAAATTGGGGGGTTTTTTTTAAACGAAACAAATTGAGTTAATGGCTTGAAAAACTTTCCCCCGGGGAAACTTCACGAAAACAAAGGGGGTTTTTTTTTTTAATTTTAGGGTTCAGGGCTTTTTTTAACGCGGGGGAAAGACCGGGCCCCCAAACCGGGGGTTTACCTTTCATTTTTCCGGGGGTAAAAGGGGGTTCGCAAATTCTAAAAATTTTTCAAAGGCTTTGGATCGAGGGTCCGGGCCCCCCTCCAACTGTACATATTTTTAAAAACAGCTTTTTTTAAAAACCCTTTAAATTTTTTCCATTCAAGTTTTTATTTCGGATACTTTTAGGGCTTTACATTTTTTTTTTTTGTAAAGCCCCCCAAACATTGGTTTATCTGTTAAATTTCAGGTTTGATTTGAAAGGAAAAAACGTCAGACTATTAATTTTTTCCTAACTTTGTCATGTGGAAAATTTTTTTAAAAAGTCCATTTGGGTGTATTAGGAAGAATTTAAAAAAAAAAAGGTTTTGTTATTCTTTTTTGGGGCCCCAATTATTTGCCAAAAAAAATTGCCTTTTTTGAAAGCCAGTTTTTTATTTGATTCAGCCCACTCAGAGCTTTATTTTTTCTCCCTTTTTTCCTTTAAATACCCTTTGGGAATAACTTTTTTACCTTCTATTATCATAGGGGCGGAAATTTTTAAATTGTTTTTTAAAGAGATTGTTTGGCAAAAGGGGTTTTCTCCATAACCCACAATAAAAAATTTTATTTTGTTTTCGATTTCAAAAAAGAGGACGTTAGGGGGTTTTTTAAAAATTTTTCCTGTATAGAATCTCCTTTGCCCCACAATTTTAAATTCTGGACTTTCTTTTTTTTTTAATAAAGTCTAAAGTGGGTTTGGTCTTTTCCGTAATTTCTTTGTTGGGCCAAACTTTCTGTTGTTGGGTTACCCTTGCCCTTTCTCTAATTTTTTATAATAAATTCAAGGGGCCCAAGCTTCAAAGTTTCTCTCCTCAAATCCCCCGTTTTTTTATTTTTTCTTAGGGATTAATTTTCTAACAAAAATTTTTTCGGGAAAATCCCCTGTGTAAAAAAAGTCTTTTGACGAAACCCCTGCGTAATTACAACTTAAACCCTTTAACAACCCTCAATGTCTAACCTTTCCCTACACCCGGGCCTCTTTTTTAAACATGTTTTTTGTAGACACTATAGCCTATAAAAAGACCGCTAACACAGAGAGTGTAAACGTTTTGTAATCTTTTTTTCACTCTTTTTTATTAACTAAAAAAAAAATAAAAAAATCTAATCAAAGGGGTCTATGTGCTTTTTAATCAAATAATCTTTTGTTTTAAAACTAAAAATAAGGTTGCAATAGTTTTGGGGAATTTCTATCTTTCCCCTGTTGGGCGGTTTTTTTTCCTAAAAAACATTTTGAAGGGTTTAAAAACAAAAAACCCAAAGTAGGCACTGAAATTAACCCGGTTAAACTCATGGTTTTAAAAGTTTATTATTTTTTATTGTTTTTTTTAAGGTTGTGGCAAAATTTTAAAATGTGAGGGGCAAGCAGCATCCGTAGGACTCCCCAAGATCAGGAGAAACTGCCCTAAAAAAAGTTATCTTTGGGTGCGTGTGGAAAAACTAAACGTATTTTGGGGTTGAACTAAGTATTGAACAATTCAGCAACTGTCTACTCAGATTGGGGGTACTACGCTAGGTAGAACACAGCTAGGGTAAAAAAAAGGTTTGACGTGGGAAAAGAAATGATTTTGTTTAAATTTAAGTTAGTAAAAAGTCCCCCTGGTTGATTCGAAGAAGATTTAAAATAGACTATCCAAAAATCGGTTTTTTTAAAAAGTCCCCCAAACTCTTGATTGACAATATTACAGATTTGGAAATTGTTTTGTCCATTTAATGGGGTTAAATTTCTTTTAATCATATAAATTTTGATTATATTAAAATTTAAAACGCAATAAAAAAAAAAAAGCGTCAGGGAAGAAGACGTCGAGGACAATCCGAGGACCCTCCGGGGAGCAGAATTGCCCAGGGAATGGCCCCAAGTGAGTAATTTACTAAGCCTAAAAAACCTGGAGTGTTGAGGCCGGGTAAAATATCTGAATGGAAAAGACTGAGAAAAACAACCAATCAGCAAAACAAAAATTTTTAGATTAATAAGACGCCGTCAGCACCAACCCCAATTAACAACAAAACCCAACCAAAAAAACGATAAGATGTATTTTTATTTTTTTGGGTCTGCGTTGTTGGGGGGGGAGTTTTAGCTTCAAAATGTTTAAAGCCCAATTAAGCAAAGTAAAACCCCCAAAGCCGTAAAAAAAGAAGAACCAACTTCTGCAAAAAAAGAGAACCTCCTGTTGTAGAACCATTTTCAAAGGAATGTTTTTAAAAAAATAAATAAAGTCAATTAAACTAGATAAGTACAATTTAAAATTTGTTATAGAAGTTTTTTTAAGTTAAGTGAATAAAATTTAAAAAAAAGTGCAAAAAAAAAAAATTTAAATTCTTTTTTTAATATGTTAGGTTCTTAAATAAATTTTGTTGGTTTTTTGTTGTTTTTTGTTAGGTTTAAGTTAAATAAAAACCAAGTCGTCAAGTTAATCTTTTAAAATTTTCCAAAGCCCACAGCAAGAAATCAGGACTGAGTAAGTTTCTTTTTATTGTTGAGACTAGTGTTTCTTTTAACGGTTGTGTTTTCTTTTGAAGATAGAGCGCAGATTGACATTTGGTGATAAAATCTTTGTTTCAAAGAGAGCTTCTTGTAGTTTGAGATATTTTTTTTTTTGACAAATTTTTTACTTATGCCCTTTTGCTTTTTTCTTACGGTTGGGGCAAAAGCTGTAAAAATTTTTACCGCAAACCACTTTCTTTGATAAACCCTCCCCTTAAATTATCCTTCTCTTTCCAAATTACTTTCTTGTTTTCATTTGAATGTAAAGGGCTGTCTTTTGGATAGTACATGTGTCGTACCCCCCATCAATCCCTTTGTTCTTCTGTTTTAATCTTTGTAAAAATCTTCGGGGGCTTAAAAAAAGGTCAGGTCGTGTAAAATCTTTGTTCTGGGTACAGTGGGTTTAAAGTTCGTCAGAAAATTTTAAAACATAACTTCGACAACCCCAATACGGTAAAGCCGATAAACCTGGGTTGTCCCAATTAACTCCTTTTCTTCATCATAATGCCAACCGGCTGTCTTAAAAACTTCTAAAGTCTTGATAGTTAGGTTTAGAGGCAAAAGTCAATCTGAATGTTTGTAGACTTTAAGAAAGCATCCCAAGAAAGGCCAGGTGCAGAGATGTAATGTGATGAGTCTAAGCTGTAATGTTCATGCATGTAGATCTGTAATTCTGAAAGACGTCTGCCAATAAACACGTCAGCCATCAAGTAATGATCATGATAATCACCCATTGTTTGACAGTGTAATTCTGTCCAGGCTTTCTGTGCGTATTCATATTCAGAGTCGGTTATGTCTTTGCCTCTAAGACTAGAAAAGAAAGCGCCTTTAGGAGGAAGCGAGTCTTCGTCAAACCTGTCCCACGAGTTCATGTATTCATAAGGATAAACTCCTTTGCGCACTAAAGATGGGTCAAAATATTGTTTAGTGATTGGATAGTCTTGTAGAGATCCCGCTAACTTATCCAAACTTGCCATCAGATGTTGAGCTGAGTCATAAAAGGATAAAGAGTCAAGAGTAAAAGTCATGTACTTTTCTGAAGACTGTGCAATGCAGGTAACCCTCTTATATTCAGAAGTCACTGCTTGCATGTGAAATGAGAATCGTAGCCTCGAAGGTTATGAAAGAAAATAGGCAGTTTCCATTTTTTGGGATCAGCCTTAAGTTGAAGATTACAATTGTTGTGTGCGGCCCCTCTGAACTTTCCAGTAATGTGATCGTGGTCTCTCACTGTGCCGCCTAATAATTCTCTGTTACATATCCAGCAGTGTGTAGATGAGTCATAGCGTTCTTGGTCTTCAGGAGTCATAACAAATGTCTGAAAGATTTAGTTGGTTAGAGTAGTAGTTACGAAGTTGTTTCATCTGCTCTAAAAAAATCTACTAGCTGCGTTGGGCCCTCTGTAAATCTCAGGTGTTGTGTGTTGACCGTCTGACCTAACAACAATAAACGAATAAGAACAGATCTGATGTTGGGTTAATAAGGTTGTTTTTTGTTCTTGCTGCTGTGGACCATAGTACTGCGGTAAGAGCGATTCAAAGTCAGCATAAACAACGTACGGGCTCATTTGCATTTTGTGCAAATTCTTAAAACTAACTTTAGACCCTGGTTTAGGCGTAAGGAGTTTGGTTTCACAGTCTACAAAACTTTTACAATGAGTTCTATGACTAGCAGCTGCTTCTATAGTTGGATTCTGACCAGACACCTTCTACAAATATCTTGTTTAGATTTATGCTTGATGTATATTCTAACAGTCTGCTTATTGTTCTGATTAATACATAATGACTCTTGGTACTATCTTTAAACAGGATCAAGACTACATGCTTGTTAAGCGGTTCGCCTAAAGTAGGAGCGTTGGGAGAAACCCTTAGAGGCACTAGATTAGCTTCTACAGACCATGTGTATATGTTTACGGTGATTGGTTTGTTTTGCTCTTCAAACTGAGATATACTTTCTATACTCACTGGAAAGGTTATGTTATCAAAGTTCAGTTCTTGCTTATATTGTTCATAATTAGAAAGTCTGTTTGCATGATTTTTGACAGGATGTAAGTGCGCTAAAACAAACCACATAAAACACATGTTGTCAGAATTATTTATGTTAAGACTGCCCATTTTAACTCTAACTCTTTTGGGAGAGAAATGTAAGAATTGCCGACTATAGGATAGAACTTTGTTTGTCTCAATCTTATTTCAAGGACTGTTCCTTCAGACCAACCAGAACCCCTTAACTTTGCCTCCTCACTTGCATGGTTAAAACTGTGTAAGCATGTTGTCAGCCCAGTTAGAGTTAAAGTCGTGATAACTGATTACTTCTTTCTGTTTAGTTGAAACCCAGACTTCCATGTTACTATCATCAGGCTTTATATAATCAATCAGAACGGCCAACAGCACTTTTACTGGCAGCTCCATCTGAAGAGACTCTGGAATTTTAGAGATAGCATGTGCTACACTTTCATGAACGTTCGAGGGGTTAATGATGTCCATGTCTACTTCACTAAACTATTGCTTAATTGTTTGTCACTGCTAAATATTTCTTCCATCGTATATAGTTTTCGTCCTCAAATTTACCTGTGGTCGTCATTTTTAAAGCCACAATATTTACGTAAATTAAAAAAATAAATGTATATAAAAGTAAGTAAAAAACGCGCTTTTTATTCTTCACCCAAGCGTTTGCAACATTCAAGAACGTTAACCTTACAATTACACCTGCTAATATTTTAGCTTTTTCTGAATCACTACAGTCAATGTTCATCACTTTAATTGCTTCGTTAAATAATTGACTATGATATTTTATTATATGTTTACATCATTCTCAAAACCAATTTCACTAAAATCAATGTTTAATACTTTCATTGTTTCGTCAAATAGTTCATTACAATTCTTTAAATCAGATTCACTGAGTTCGGCAGCCATTTTTAAATCTAAAAAGTTAAATAAATAATTGTAAATTCAGCTATTATTCATAGTCTTTTCTAATCGTAAAACCTGATCTTCATTAAAGCGAATAGCTACTCCTGCATGGTTGGTAGAAACAGTCAGATTAACATCTTCAGGAGCCATATTGTCAACTAAAATAGCAAACAACTTTACAACTGGTTGAGGCCAAGAATCTGCTATTTTACTGATAGCCTGCTTCACGCTTTCTCGCATGTCTATGCGATTAAAAAGATCAGTAATTAATTCTTCAAACCTGTTCTTAATTCTTCTATATTGCCCCTCTCTCCCAATCCAACTCGTAAAGTATATTAATAAGTTCTGTAGCTACTTCGGCCTTCATTTTTTAACCCAGAATATAAACGACAATTAAAAAAATAAGTAAGCCGCAGCATCTCTGTCACGACCGACCCCTGGAGGTCTGCCCTGACAGGATCAGTTTAGATGGGAGTGAAGGGAGTGACTGACCTCACACGCCCCGCAAGAGACCACACAATAAGGATTACGATACAACACCCCATTTATTCACACCAACACACATAATCACAAATAAGTATTTCAACACACGCACCATGCACAATCACAATCAAGCATTCCAACACACACAACATGCACAATCACAATCAAGCATTTCAACGCACGACATACACGCAATTAAGCATTCCAACACATACCACATGCATAATCACAATCAAACTTTCAACACATACGACATATACACAATTATAAATAAGCATTTCCAGCACCCATCCCTTTTCATGTCATGTAGTGCCTCCACACCCCTGCCTCTCCAAAGTCTACTGGGAGCACCCTGTCGCACTAGGTGCTCCAAACCGGGTCGGTTCTTGAAGAGAGTCGTTCAAGGCCGACACCCTTGACACACACAAACAGACGGTGGAGAGCGCGTCCCGGGGGGAATGCAGCGTTGTTGCTGGAGGTCCTGGACGGGGATCAGGACCGGCTAGCCAAGTCCACGGCTTTTCCACCAGTGCGTGGCCTCAACCAGTGCGTGGTCCCAACCCGTGTGTGATCCCAACCAGTGCGTGGCACCAACCAGTGCGCGGTACCAACCAGTGCGTGGTCCCAACCAGTGCGCGGTTCCAACCAGTGCGTGGCCCCAACCAGTGCGCGGCACCAACCAGTGCATGCTCTGGGTGAAGGCCCCGGGAGGAGGGAAAAGGTAGCTGGGAGGAAAGAAGAAAGGAAGGGTACTGGAACCCTGCAGTCAGTACAGTCTGACCCATGCTGTTAAATCCTAACAGCCACTCACATGATGGGCGAGGGGAGGTCTACTAAATACACCAACAACACCAGCTCAACACAGGCCTGAGCATAACACAGCATACCAACCAAATCAGGAATGTTCGTTAAAGTCTTCTCATACGAAGCAGGTAAGAGACTGCATTAAATTAACAGGCTATAAAACAAATATGAATTATCTTCATCTTTCTCTCACTCACATTTAACATTTTCCTTTCTTAGGAAATGAACCAACACAGCAACCATCGCTTTATAACTGCCACCACATTTGCAAATAATAATTCAATGGCATAATTATCACATTTTATAGCCACATTTCAAAATAACACAAATCTCCAACCACGCATCCGAACGACAAATCATGCGTACGCACGCTCGCGAACATAAAACTCGTTCTCCTTGCACACAAACAGACGGTGGCCGAAGAATAAGAGTCCGGCGAATGTGACAGGGGCGGACGAGCGAGACCAAGCAAGTACCAACCTTGAATCACCAGGTTCTCTCCCATCCCCACCGACTACCGCATCACCAGATGCATAAACAGGAGAAAGAATTTTGGATATAATTTAGAATGGCCAGGTTAAAGATTGAATTAACCAGAGAAAAGGTCTCAAACGATATTTCTTTTACAATTTTGAAAACAAAAGAAAATTGCACAACAGAGAAGAATAAGCTGGCTAACAAAAAAAAACAACAACAAACAAACGAACTACGAAACTGATGCTTACCAGCTACCCGTGGGTGACCCAGAAGAGGCGGGTCAAATGACTCTCTCTGCCCTCTGTCCAGTCGAGAGGACAGCAGCGCAGATGCGGAAAAAAGATGAAGTGATGTCCCTCTCCTACAGGCCGACTGCAGGAAATGAAGGTACCGACTGTACCTTCGACGATAAGGTGAAGAACCAGGACCGGAGCAGGCGCTCCCAGAGACATCTTCCCTTGAGTGAAGAGAAACCTGCCTAAGCGATGGCGGCCAACATGCCACGCTACGTCACAGAGTGAGAATACCTCAAGCCCAAGAGGAATCTTGCACGTGCGGCAGGTGAAAAGACAGGTGAGAGGCCGATAGACAGCAAGTTCGAGAGAAAGGTACCAGCCACCCGTGAACCTGCAGGATGAATTGCACGGGCAGTGGAATTAGAGAGAGAGAGAGAGAAAGCAAACCTAACCTGAGCTGAACGACATTAAGGTGCAAACGCACCACAAGCCACACTAAGGGACGGACACGCGACAACAACAACGACAATAAACAAATGAACAATTCCACCACCCTAGATGGGTCAATCGTCGTAGGCCTCGCGACAAACTCGTGACAAACCCCCTTCTAAAAGCATCTGTTTCTCTGAGATACAGTGCTCCTTTTTGAACCTCGACGCATGTGCAAATTCACAACAATGGGACCGAACCCAACCCTCTGTGATCGACAGAGTACGATAAATCCAATACAAACATTCCACGACAGAATTATACAGGGAAATACATAATACTACATTTATCAAACAACTAAGCAAACCTTCCAACAATAGAAGTAGCAATCCGAACCATTGATGATTCACTACGCTAACATCACTGAAGTGAAAACTGTCACTACACCTGATACAGAGACCAAAAGGGGATATAACCCTGACTGAGGGGAAGTGTCCCTCTGACTGATTTTCCAATGTGCTGACTACGGAGCTCGGCTGAGATAGTCAGCATCCGTATTGCTGGAACCCTGGATATGGCGAAAACGACTCTGCAGTTCCACTGCCTAACTCATGAGTCGACGACTGACTGGCCGGATCCGGTCCAGGCACTGGAGAGGATGATGATCGCTCTCCAGTACAAACTTCCGGCCGTACTTCTTCTTGGGCACGCCTGTGCCGTCCAAATCTGCCGGAGAGCTTCAGCAACAGTAGGGGTATCGATAGTCCTAAGCGGGGCAGCCTCTGGGCATCGAGTCGCATAGTCTACCGCTACCGAAATGTAGCGGTGACCGCGATCGGATGGTGGATTGATGGGTCCCACCAGGTCAACCCCAACCTTGCTGAATGGCTCCCCAACCAGTGGCACTGATCCCAGGGGAACACGCCTCAAGCGACCCTTAGGCGTTGTCCGTTGGCAGACATCGCAATTGCGGCAGTACTGCCTAATCTGAGAATTCATCCCCGGCCAGAAGAAGTCTCGTCTTACTCGCTCGAGAGTCCGCTTTGAGCCCATATGGCCTGCCATGGGTGAATCATGGGCCTGCCGGAGAACAGATTCTCTCAAGCTTTGGGGGACGACTAGTTGCTTGGCAACCCGATCTGCCTGAGTGACAACCCTAAAGAGGATCCCCTTGTGGAGCTTGAAGCTCACCTTGGCGTGTCGGGCAGACTGAGCAGGACGATCCACCAGTTGTCGCAGGCGTTGGACATCCAAGTCCCTGGCCTGAAGACGGACTATGGTAGCAGGATCGACTCTCGCAAGAACCTCGTCAGAGATCGGCTGAAGAACAGGACGCGAATTCCTGTTCCTGCTTCTGGCTTTGGCGCGCGTGGTATACTCCCACACACGCCTGTTCGGGCAGATCCGTAGACACAGACTGACTGCGTCCGTCCGCAAAGGTGATAGTATTCCCTATGAGAAGGGAATACATAGGTCGCTCCACCGCGATGGCCCATACTTCACCACAGAAGTAGGGGGTGGAGATAGGAATGAGTACAGAAGGACGGGTGAGGTAAAACCAGCTCAACCCGCACACATCATAACTGGTGCCCCGCTGAGCCTCTAGGGGAAACCAAATCCCTATCCACAAAGAGCGTTGATGCTCCCGAATCCCTGATGGTGTCGACCAAGGAAGATCCAACAACAGAAAGAAACACCGGGCACTCTGTACCACCAGAAGCTGGGATGGACCCACGTTAGCCGAGGCACGAGGACGCTGGAAGGACTAGCCCCATAATACCGCGGCTTTTTAGGGCAATCTTTCCTAATGTGGCCGGACGACCACAAAGAAAACAAAACCGGGGTGCTGAAATCCCCGATGTACTGCCTGCCTTGTTCAACCCGCTAGCAGTCGTCGGCGCCTTACTGCCAACTAAATCTGTGGGGGTCTTCCTGTCCGTGTCTGAGCGATGCGGGAGTCCGCGAAAGAAGTTGTTCCATCTCTTCCCTACGCAGAGCTTCCTGTCTGGCAGCCTCTTCCCTACGCTGATCCAACTCTTCACGACGGAGGGCCTCCTGTCTGGCAGCCTCTTCCCTACGCAGCGTAGCCTCTTCCTTACGCAGAGCTTCCTGTCTGGCAGTCTCCTCTCTGCGCAGAGCCTCCATCCTATCTAGCTCTTCCCTACGCAGGCTTCCTGCCTGACAGCCTCTTCCCTACGCCGAGCTTCCTCTTCCGACGGAGGGTCTCCTGCCTGACAGCCTCTTCCTATGGCAGGGCTTCCTGCCTGGCACCATCCTCTTGTCGCTGTCGCTCCAAAAACATCAGGACAGAGCGATGTCCTGGGCAGGATTCACACATCCGACATGGGAGGATGACCCTTTTGACCGTCCCTTGGGTCTCGACTTTCCCATGAGGAAAGTTCCCGGGGCATACTCCTTACGAGGGGAAGCATGGAGAGGAGAAGGTTTCGGTCTCTGCGACCCAACAGAAGCCCACAGTTGCTTAACCATACTCTGACGCATCCGAGCGGAAGCATCAGGTGGGGTCTCGACAGAAAGATCCCCCAGCGAAGAAGCAACAAAAGTACTCGCGGGACTATCGGCTACAGCACTGGAATAAGTAGAAGTCACTGTAGTCGAAGTACTGGTACTAATAGTAGGGACTACATTTTGAATACCTTTCTTCTTCGATGCATGCGTCGCCATACCACCAGCACCGGACGTTGCCATAACAACAATACCTACGGTTCTCAAATACAGGGGAAGACAATTCCACTAGAAAGAACAAATATTTTAGGGATGTGTGTGTTGTGTGTGTGCGTGTGTGTGTGTGTTGTGTGTGTGTGTGTGTGTGTGTGTGTGTGTGTGTGTGTGTGTGGATGTGTTCCGGCTGCTCCCACTCTGGAACACCGCGCTCCACAGCACGAGCAACAGTGCGGTGGGGCTCACCGGAAAAAAAAACAAATTGCAGACGGAATCCGGAGAGAGGAAAAAGTGACCTACGCCGATACACCTACCTATACTCAATAACCACCGGTAAAAAACAACTGGCTAACAACAAACAGGAATGGAAGACTGAGCGGCAACAGAAGAAAGACTTACGGCCGAATCTGCGTGAGGCACCCGGCGGAAGGAGGTCTGGACGCGGTCGACTCCCCCTGGTCTCACCTGACTCCCCAGTCACACCGGATGTTCCTTCAGGCCACCAAAAAAAGACTCCTACACGCTAGAGTCACCCAGCCAACCACCCACAAACAAACACGACAAACTGACTAAACACATACAAAATAGACAGAACTGGACAGGTACTCCGCGAAACGAGAGAGAGACAGTCAGAGCCCTTCACATCCCGGACGAGCCCCCACAATTGTCACGACCGACCCCTGGAGGTCTGCCCTGACAGGATCAGTTTAGATGGAGTGAAGGGAGTGACTGACCTCACACGCCCGCAAGAGACCACACAATAAGGATTACGATACAACACCCCATTTATTCACACCAACACACATAATCACAATAAGTATTTCAAACACACGCACCATGCACAATCACAATCAAGCATTCCAACACACACAACATGCACAATCACAATCAAGCATTTCAAGCACGACATACACGCAATTAAGCATTCCAACACATACCACATGCATAATCACAATCAAACTTTTCACACATACGACATATACACAATTATAAATAAGCATTTCCAGCACCCATCCTTTTCATGTCATGTAGTGCCTCCACACCCTGCCTCTCCAAAGTCTACTGGGAGCACCCTGTCGCACTAGGTGCTCCAAACCGGGTCAGTTCTTGAAGAGAGTCGTTCAAGGCCGACACCCTTGACACACACAAACAGACGGTGGAGAGCACGTCCCAGGGGGAACGCGGCGTTGTTGCTGGAGGTCCTGGACGGGATCAGGACCGGCTAGCCAAGTCCACGGGCTTTTCCACCAGTGCGTGGCCTCAACCAGTGCATGGTCCCAACCCGTGCGTGATCCCAACCAGTGCGTGGCACCAACCAGTGCGCGGTACCAACCAGTGCGTGGTCCCAACCAGTGCGCGGTTCCAACCAGTGCGTGGCCCCAACCAGTGCGTGGCACCAACCAGTGCATGCTCCGGGTGAAGGCCCCGGGAGGAGGGAAAAGGTAGCTGGGAGGAAAGAAGAAAGGAAGGGTACTGGAACCCCGCAGTCAGTACAGTTTGACCCATGCTGTTAAATCCTAACAGCCACTCACATGATGGGCGAGGGGAGGTCTACTAAATACACCAACAACACCAGCTCAACACAGGCCTGAGCATAACACAGCAAACCAACCAAATCAGGAATGTTCGTTAAAGTCTTCTCATACGAAGCAGGTAAGAGACTGCATTAAATTAACAGGCTATAAAACAAATATGAATTATCTTCATCCTTCTCTCACTCACGTTTAACATTTTCCTTTCTTAGGAAATGAACCAACACAGCAACCATCGCTTTATAACTTATAACAACAACGACAATAAACAAATGAACAATTCCACCACCCTAGATGGGTCAATCGTCGTAGGCCTCGCGACAAACTCGTGACAATCTCTCTCCCCCTCATTCACTTCCTCATCTCTGTCTCTCTCTGTCTGTCTGTCTCCGCCTCTCATCCCTCCCTCCCTGTCCCCTTCCCCTCTCTCCCTCTCTCTTATTCACACACATGTCAAGGGAAACAACTCCGTAGACGTTTTGTAACTTGGAAATAGGAGTTGTCTCCCGTGTATCTAGTAGCGCCGATACTTTTTTATAATGATTTATCAAGACGGCTTAACGATTTTATTCAGAACCCCATAAACGATCAGCCAACCTGATCACGCATTCAATACACAGACAAACGGCAGACAGACAGGCAGACACAGACAGTCTGTAACATGCTTCGCCTATTGAGCGTTGTCGACTGAGGCCTATTTTGGGTCCGGTTTTCCCGCTGAGGCCTATTTTGAGTCCGAGGTTTCCCGTTCCTAGCAGCATTTGTCTAGTATTGATTTTACTTTCACACACGCACAGAGTAATCATTAACAATCAAAATAAGCAAAACAATGATAATGATAATGAAAGTGATTTATCTCCCTTTAATTATACATAAAAGTAATTGTCTTCCCCTGAATAAATTATCTATTTATAGATCATGAGAGAAAATTGATTTTTAAAAAGTTGTGTTTTTGTGTTTACTTTGCTAAAGCTTTAATATGAATATTGTACAAAGTAGCTACTAAAAAGTACTTTAAAGCGCAGTTGTTGTTTAACCTTTAAAAATATTCTGCTTGAAATAAAAAACAATTTTAATAACAGCCTCAATTATGCATAAACATCATAAAATTATAAAGCTTTCAGTTTGCACAGTATATATATTAATATGCGGGTTCGCGATCACCAAATCTTATCTTGCACGTAAGCCCCCATTTTAATGTGCTGATTACGTCGATTTTTGCGTGTTAAATTTTTTGTGAAAAGGTGTTAATTTTGGCAAAAATCAACACGAGATGGACGTATGTGAAAGGGGGGTTTTCGTACAAAATAACATGGGTGGTCTTGAACCCGCATATTTACATTCTCTGTTTTTTCCCCTCTCATCCAGTCTAAATTTACTAAACAAGCAGTTTTGTTTCGGTTTTCTCAAATCCCAGCCTTTAATTAACGTTAGACTAAAGGATGATGATAAACTCCCTGAAATGCAAAACATCAAAGTAAACAAAGCAGGAGTATTTAAGTTACTGACCAACATCAATGAAAACAAAGCTACTGGTCCTGATGGCAAGCTCTTAAAATTATGTGCCAATGAATTGAGTGAGGTATACCAACCACTTTAACCAAGCTTCACTGGACCAGGGAGTAATACCTGATGAGTGGCGAGATGCCAGCATTGTTCCGTTATTCAAAAAGGGTGACAAAACAAAAGCAGAGAACTATAGACCTGTATCTCTTACATCCATATCAGCAAAACTACTTGAACACATAATATATAGTAGCATAATGGACCATCTTGACAAATATGACTTCTTAATATCGCCCAGCATGGTTTTAGACAGCAAAGGAGTTGTGAGACTCAACTTATAACAACTCTCAATGAGTTTAATAACTGTCTTAACAACAGACAGCAAATAGATGCAATTTTATTAGACTTTTCTAAAGCTTTGATAAGGTTGACCATGAGGGCCTGCTGCTTAAATTAGAACACATCGGCATTGGCGGTTCTTTGCTAAAATGGGCTAGATCATTCCTCGTTGGGAAACGCAAGAAGTTGTTGTGGAAGGGTCGTCATCCATTGTAAACCAGTCTTGTCAGGTGTTACCACAGGGAACTGTTCTGGGGCCCTTATTTTTCTTAATTTATATAAATGACATAAGTAGAAATCTCTCTCCTGGAACTACTATAAGGCTTTTTGCAGATGACAGCTTAGTATATAGAACAATCAGAAGCAGGAATGATACACGCATTCTACAAGAAGATCTAAACGCTTTACAAGAGTGGGAAGAACTTGGAAAATGGAATTTCATCCCCAAAAGTGCCAAGTGTTGCGTATATGTAACAAACACTCACCAACTAGATCAGAATATTCTATTCATAATACTATTCTTAAGGAAACCAATGCTGCAAAATATTTAGGCGTGGATTATAGATAGTCATCTCAAATGGAAAGAACATTAAAATTAGTATGTAAGAAAGCAAATAACATCTTAGCTTTCTTATACAGGAATATCAATGACTGCCCCCAAAAGGTTAAAGACCACTGCTACAAAACATTGGTTAGACCAGTACTGGAATATGGTTGCTCAGTTTGGGATCCTTACCATCTAAAGGATATAATAACCTCGAAAAGATTCAGAAGAGAGCAGCACGGTTTGTAACAGGGAACACATCAGAGAAAAGGGGAATACTAGAAAGAACATGCGGAAATTAGAATGTAACCCTTAGAAGAGAGAAGAGCTTTTATCAAACATAACATCTTCAAAGCAGAGCTAAACTAAATACTTATTCCAATGGAACAACTAGTATTGAATAAAAGCAGCACCAGGAGTGGCGGTCAATGTTATACCATACCTGCATCATATATTGACAGCCTCTTACATTCATTTTATCTAGTTCTGT
Organism: Conus ventricosus; assembly: GCA_018398815.1. NCBI lineage: Eukaryota > Metazoa > Mollusca > Gastropoda > Neogastropoda > Conidae > Conus > Conus ventricosus. The sequence continues at coordinate 17,368 of JAFLJL010018521.1, read as the reverse complement.
ACGGCTGTGGAACTCACTGCCGGGTGCCATCAAGATTGCCACAAATGCAGTCTCATTAAACAAAACACAACAAATTGATACGACAGTTTTGAGATCTGCATATTGACGATTTTCTATTTTAACTTCCCCAGATATTTATGGTTACCTGGGCCTGAATTTGGCCATTGCTTTTAACTTCTTGAATATCGAGTGCGACCCCTTGTTGCCACATTTGCTCCGGGGCCAACAGTCTGAGTTGCACTATGTCACGGTCGCTAAGCACGGACGGCCCTACCACCCCTACCCACGCCTATTACACACTAGAGCAGACAACACAGCACACTAACACAGCTTTACAATCATGCGCACTTCTTTATTTCACACACACACTATGGCGCCACCACTCACGTCCATCCACACCCACACACCGGTATCCCACTCTTCACTGACCCACAGTACCCTAATACGACCCTGAGAACTCTAATCTATACTAAAGCACCAGTTGCGGTATATCACTGCGACCTAAGGACACAGAGATAGCCCGCACACGTGGTGGCTAACTACTAGGGACAAGGACCAACCCAAGGGACTCTAATCTCTAAACTACTACCACCCACACCTCTCCCCAGGACCCACCCTTCTCTTTTGACCCGGGACCCCTACCGAACTGGTCGCTGCGTCCCTAACGGAGGCAACGACAAGTACCCTACACTGTGCTGGCCACTACGTCCCAAAAGGTGCAGTAGCTAACACCCTTAACCCTACTCCCTAACGCTACCAACCCTTTTTACCACACCCATGGGACAACCCATACCGGCCCGGAGAGCTCCAGTCCTCGGCGCTGTACTTGGCCCCTCACAGGCTGACACATCCCCGGACGACTGCACTCCGTGCTAACCATGGCCTCCCACAGTCCGACTCCCGAAGACTCTACACCGGCGGCGACCGTGGCTCCTCAGTCTGACTCCTCCCCCCTCGCTGGCACAACACCTCTAGGGAAGGCCTGGTGCAGTGCCCTCTCGACGAGTCCGGGGCTCGAAGGACGCCTCCTCCTCTGAAGGCCCCGCCGGACACTGAGGGTGAGGGAAAGCCTGGTGTGGCGCCCTCTCACAGGACGCCCGAACAGGGAAGAGCAACAGGTGGCTGGAGAACTCCCGGAAGAACCCCGGTAGCAGGAGGAGAGCTGCCCCACAGACGGCAGACGGCCTGGACGGTCTCCCTCTCCCGGGAAAGCAGCAGGCAACGGAGAAACCGTCGCTCACCTGCCAGCACGCGCAGTAGACTGCAGTGGTCAGGCCCCAGCCTCGAGGACGGAACAGGATACCTGCTAACACAACTGGACAGACAGACGTTCAACCACACCAGTTCTGCAACTGCTGAAGTGGCTGCAACAGAGACGACACAAAACCCCGGGCACGGGCCAAAGGGCACACCAGCCCCCGACAAGGACCTGGCCCTAACATACCAAGCCACCAGCTCAACTAAGGGCCCGCCCCCCCGCCGCACTAAAAAGGGCTTTTTCCACTCCGACGAACACCAGGGACCCCAAGGAAGCTACCCCAACCATTCCGCACTGGTGGGAATCAAGCAAACTCTCCCAAAAAAACACAAAACAACGTTTTGGTCAGAGCAGCCGTATCCCTCCGCAAGCTGACACCCCCCGACCAACGGACTAGTTGTTGTTTCGTGCAACAACCCACGACAATTTACCACAACCTCACAAACTTTGACAACCCCAAACCCAACAGCCGATATCATCCCCCTTTCCGGGAGTAAAACCCAAAGTAAAAAAAAGGGGTAACAATCGGAACAAAACCCAAACCTCCCCCCGTTTTCCCCAAACCCCCAACAAGTAAGTTTGGGAAAATTCAAAAAATATTGTTTTATTTAAATTTTCCACCCCCTACCTCCCCAAAACCCTTTCCCACCTTAAAAAAAAACCCCAATTTTAACACGCGCACTCCCGCACACACACATAAACAAAAAATTCACATCACACGCCAAAAGCCCTTTTTTCTGAAAAACCAAATTACAAACAAACAAAATGGACGGCAGATTTTAGAAACCGCCGTTTTGGGTGCCCACAAAACCCCGCCTAATTTTTAACAACGGGTTAAAAACCAAAAAAAACTTCTCACTCGATGGGCGTTTACTCAAAACCCAAACAAAAACCAAACCCTTCCACCCCACTCACCTGCCCTGCTGTTACTTTTGATGCCCCCCAAAACATTTCCCCAAAAACATTTTTAAATCCCCCTTTAACCACAGAATCTTTAAAACCCCCTTTTGGAAACCAATTCTCCCCTTTCCAAAACCCTTTAACCGGGCACTTACGGGCACCCGAAACTTTACGGCTAAAATATAAATTTTTTCAAAACTGGGGGTGCCTGACCATGCACGACCTAGGGCAACAGGGCCCCCCCTTTACAAATACCCAAACCCCCGCAACACTTTGCTACTCATTCTTTTCCAATGACACTGACAAAATGCATTTTTTCGAAATTTTCAAAACCCTTTTTAACCAGGAAAAAGGAACTTACAGGTTTTTTCCCTAACTCTCTCTCTCTTTTCTCCCCTTCTCATCTCTTTTTCCCCTCTCCCCCCCTCTCTCCTCTTCCCCCTCCTCTCTCTCTCCTCTCCTCTCCCCACGGCAACGACCAAAATTTCCCCGGGGGGAAACTTTTGTCCTTTCCAAAACATTTCCCCCCCCTGCACCGAAAAATTTGAAGGGCGTCAGCTGCAAACCCACCTTGTATCCTCCCACTAACACTCAAGACCCCACAGCTTCCCTCCGGGGTTTGGGTCCTAAAATTAAAAGTCGCTTGAAACCTGCAACCGTTGCCATTTTCTTTTTTGTAAACCACACGTCCCAGCAACCTTTTCCCAAAATTTTAACGCCCTCTGCCGCTGTGCGGAACTCTTTGCCTTTTTTGGTTTTGCAAACCAAAAGGGAACCCTCAGAAACTCAGGGGGGCCTGCCCCTTCAGGGCGTCCTCCCGAGGGAACTTTTTGAGACCTTCCCTTAACAGAAACGCTGACATTTGGGAAACACGATGGCGGGCCCCCGACGAATGTCAGCATCATCCCGGGCCCCTAAAAATGGCGCCAACTCGCCCCTTTGGGTTTCGGGGGACCCCAAGGGGCCCAGACAGGGGGTTAGTTTTTTCGGGGGGCTAGCTTCATCACCGTGGCCCCGATTTTCAGAGGGGACGCAGTTTGCCCTCGCTACGCCCTTGGGACCCTCAAACCCCCAGCCCATTCCCCAACCCCAGATTTCCGGGGCGTACCCCCCAAACCCCGCCCCCAAACCCTTGGGTGGGGAAAGTGCGTCCCTAAATTCACACCCACCCGACCCTTTCCCCAAAAAGGTTTCCCATCCGGGCCCCTGAAACTAAATTTAAACGCGGGAAAGGGTTTGCCCAAAAATGCACCCCTTTCAAAGGGGAAAAGTGTACGGTTCTTGCTGCCCCCGGCTCCAAGCACGTGCTGCACTGCCCCTACCAACCGCGGGTCCCGTATCCCCCGGAAACACGTGCCCAACCGGAAACCCCTCCTACTCCTTTGGCAAATTTTCCCGGGATCGGGACTTCCTCACAGGCAATTCAAAAAAAAAACCTCCCCTTCCCCCGAGAATGGTGACTTCAACTCCACCCCCGGGCCCGGGCAACACAGACCTACACCTGGACTCACCCAACACTACGGGAAACGTCTCCCCTGTAAACGCACGGGCCGGAACCAACCCCTTTCCATTTAGGGTTTGTATCCGGCACCATTTTCACGAAATTTCCATTTGGCCCCCCGACCCTTTGGGACCTCTAAAAAAAGGGAAACGCAGGGTCGTATTTGCTGCTCGGGCGCAAATGGGGACACAACGTAGGGACAACTCAAATTTGGGGTTGGTCGCAAAAAAGAACCGCCCCAAACAGAATGGGGCCCAGGGAAAATTTTCCTACGCGGGCCTGGTTTCGCAGTTTGAAACAAACTTTTGGGTCGATCTGGGGCCCTTCAAATCTCCTGTTGGGGCGCTTTTAGTGCACCACCATTTTGTTGGGCCCTCCTGCAGGCGGGCTTTCCTGTCGTTTCAGCCTATCACCCAGGGGGGCTGCTAACCGTTGGGTTCTTGCTTCGCCTTCCCCCCCAATTTTTTGGGCCTCGGGCAAAAACAAACCTTTCCCGGGTTCCCCATTTGTTCAAATTTTTCGGGCCATGTTTTCCCGGACCTCAATCGTGCCCCTTTTTGGGAAAAACCAACACGGGTTAAAAACTTTTTCCCTTAAAAGCAACCCTTAAAATCCTCGGGCCACACTCCCGCCCTTTTCCCGCGGGGGGGCACACCAAAAGGGAAAACCGCCCCCCACATTTTTTCCCACATCTGGGCAAAATTTTTCAGCATCGCCCCCTTTTTATGCCCCCTTTAAATTTTCCCCCCCGGGTTAGGGCCCTAAAGAAAATCTAGCTAAATTGGCTTAACAGGGCCCCTTTTTTCTGATCAATTCGCCCAACTCCTCCACATTTAAAACCGCATCACGGGCTTCCCACCCTTTTCCTCTCCCCAAGACATCAAAAGGGGTGGGCCAGGGGCCTCGCTCCATTTTGCACACTGGGCTAAAACCCCCAAAAAGGGGCGATAAAAAAGCGCCCCACTCGTCGTTCTCTCCTAAGGGCCCCAAGGGGGACCCCGCTTCGTTTCCTTCCCCCAATAAAGCTTTTTTTGCGCTGCCATCTGGGGCCCTTTTCTTTTTGAATTTTTAAACTCTCGCCCCTTTTTTCCTCTAAGTCAGTTTTAAATTTTTTTCGTCTTTTGAGTTTCCAATTGGGGCCTGCTTTAACCCCAAAGCTCCCCCCCGCCTAGCGGGTTTCCCTCCTCTTAAAATCTTCTCTCGCCTACCCACCTTTCCCCCTCTTCAATCTTCCACTGCCAAACAGCTTTTTTCCTTTTTCAACCCTTCCCTGTTTCCCTACTCAAACGCCCTTTTCCCTTTACACTTTCTCGTCCTTTAAATCCTCCTCGGGCTTCATCTCTACTCCGTTTTTCCTTTACCCCCAAAAGCCCCCTTCTGCCTACAGCTTTCCCATTTTTAAACCTTCATCTTTCGCCCTTTCTCCCCCAACCGGAGCCCCCAAAACTCTGCTTCTCTAGCCGTTTTCTCATCCCGTTACGTACCAAACCCCGGGCCGAACGGGCGAGCCCCCCCACTAAACCCCTCCCCCTTTCCCAAAACTTGGAAAACCCTTTCGCATAAGCCCCCGACCCTTTTTCTTAAACCACCCCCCCGCATCCTGGTAAAAAAACCCTTTGGGGTTTTTTTGGTATCCGCCTTTTGGGCCTTTTTACCATGACACTACAGGGTCGTACTGGGGAGGGGCTCGGGGGGTTTTTAAAACATGGGGAACCCCTTTACCACCACAGAGCTACCCAACGGACAGAATGCGATTTTAAGCGCAACGGGAGGTTTTCGACAACGCACAAGTCCCCGAAACCCCCAACTCACCCACAAGTAAAACAATACACCCCAATGAGTCACGAAACCCCACATAACTCCCCCCCACACTTTGTACCTAAAACCATAAACCCACAAAAACCCCAAAAACCCATAAAAATTTTTTTTTAAATTTCACTGCCCTACCCACCGACGAACCCAGGGGTGCCCAAACCGAAAGTCCACCGCCCAAATGGCATGCCACCCAGTTACCCACAGCAAAAAAGGCCCCTCACTGCCTTGGGGGGCCCGCACCCCCACATCACAGGGCAACTTGCACCCCGCCAGCCCAAAAAGCACACTAAAACACCCCTTAGGCCCAAAACCCCTTTGGGGACACCCCGGGGCTTTCCACCACAGTCACCGGGTTTAACGGGCCCTTTAATCCCCACGGGAATTCACCCAACAGCGGCAATGTCACGGGCGGTTTACCCACTCAAACTCCCCACTGGGGAAAATATTTAGATCCCAAGGGACAAAAAGGCCCACTGGGTCCCCTTTCCGGGCACACCCACCTACACGTACTGCGTAACCCACCGCACATCCCAAAAACCCCCCTCAATATTTTATTGATCACTCATACCTCACTCACATGGTAGCGCCAACCCATTCACACCAACACAAGCTTGCCTGCCAATTGCACAGGACAGCTGCTGAAGTGAACGGACATACGTACCACCTCCAGGGTACTGGTACGCTCCCACCAACACCAACTCACACAGTACACACCGGACACAACACCCCCTACCTCCTTCTAGCTACCTATCACCTACCCAGAACCACCTAAATACCCCATCTCCACCAAGTGTCACGGTCGCTAAGCCGGACGGCCCTACCAGCCTACCCAACGCCTATTACACACTAGAGCAGCAACACAGCACACTAACATGGGGAGTTTGTGTTTATACTCCTGTTTGGCTAATATACTTACCATGTCAGACCATAGCATTCAACGGCAGTTAGCAGTCTGTCAGGCCGAATTTTATCGTGGCCAATGCAGTCATAAGACAGTCACGTGACGTCACCCCACTTTCGCCTCCGGAAGAAGCCGGTGTCAACTTCTTCTACCTCATTTAGCGAGCCTGTGCGCAAGGTAACCCCGAGAACCTCTGCGCTAGAGGGAAGGTAGGGAGGGCATTAGAGTCTCGACATGGTAATGTATATTAGCCAAAGCGGATGTATAACACAAACTCCCATTTTGGCGTATATACTGTACCATGTCAGACCATAGCAGAATTTAAAGGAATCGGAGGAGGGCGAGCGCCCCAGTGGTTCTTGGGGTTGGCCGTTATGGCTGCATTGGCCGCCACAAAGGAGATCCTTAGAACCGTCAGCTCTGGTCATGCGGATATCCCTCAAGTAGAAGTTAATGAAGGGATTTTCCGAACGCCAGTAGGCTGCCTCCAGGAGATGGCGCACGGGGGACAGAGCACTGGAGTGCCGTGGAAGTGCCAGTGCTCTGACCTCGTGGGCCCTGGGTGATTGGCGGGGAGATCCTTGTGCGCCTGAGCGTAGGCAGATCTCACCGTCTAGGAGAGCCACCTAGAGATAGATCCCGCCGAGATATCTCTAGTATTGTTGGGGTTGAGAGAGATAAGGAGTCGCCTCTGGGAGGGCGCCTGGGGCGAGTGCGCTCCCAGTAGCATCTGAGACACCTAGCAGGCAAAGGTTAATGTGTCCAGATTTCTCCCCCTTTCCCAAGATATCCGTCAGGAGAGGATGACGAGGGAGGGAGAGGGGGTGCCCGGTTCCTGATTTTTAGCTAAGAACTCTGAAGGAACTTGAGGAAACAGAGCCGTCCCTGTGGAAGGCGATATCTCTGGGATCACCGCTGAGGGCGTGGATCTCACTTCGTCTTCTGGCCGAGGCCAGGGCAAGGAGAAGGTGGTCTTAAAAGAGAGAAGGTCAAAGGGAATAGATGTATGGGTTCAAAAGGGGGCTTTCTGAGGCGTCGAGGACGATGAAAAGGTCCCAAAGAGGGATGCGCCTAGGGACTGGGCTTCCCGTAGAGCAACTCTTCTAGAGACCTCTCTGAGCAGGACGTCATTGTCAAAAGACGACACAACGAATGGTGGTACAGATAGCCGATCTGTAGCCCTGAATGGAGCTAGCTGACAGCTTAAGTGAGGAAGATAGGTTGGAGAGGAAATTGCCTATCTGGATGTTGGAGGGGCAGTCCTGGGGAACCGAGTTATCTGAGCACCAGGCTACCCATTTCTCCCACCGGTAATTGTAGAGGGACTCGGTGCCGGCTCTGCGAGATGCCGAGGCTAAGTCCCTCAATCCCTGAGAGGCCCCTGCCCCGGCTAGTGTGTCTAGGACGGACTGGGGCCTGTCCGCGTGGGGAGTGGATGAAGATGTTCGCATTTGGGCTGGCATAGCAGCCACGCGTGTAGGCGAAGCATCTGGGATTGGAGTGAGGAAGACCCGAACGGGGTTGTCTCAACATGTCCACCGAGGGCATAGCCGTAGAGGTGGAACGTGAGTGAGGGACTTGAGGTCTGGGAACCAAGACTGGGTCGGCCACCATGGGCTTATGAGGATCCGCCTGGGTTTCTCCAGCCTCGCTTTCCTGATCACCTTGTGTAGGATAGGAAAGGGGGGAAAGGCGTAAGCCAGTAGGCCCGTCCAGGGGAGGGAGAGCGCATCGACTGCATACGCCTGAGGGTCCGGAACGGGGGAGACGTACAGGGGCAGGCGGTGGTTGAACCTGGTGGCAAACAGGTCCTATCATGGGCACAAACCAATGTTCCCACACCACAGACAGGGTTAATCTGTTGAGGGTCCACTCCGGTGGAGTAGAGACTTCGACCGGCTGAGGGAATCCGCCAGGATGTTGCGGGTTCCTGCTATGTGTCTCACGCGGAGGTGATCCCCGCGCGTGACACCACCGAAGGAGGGCCTCTGTTCTGAGGGAGAGGTGATGGAGCGTGCCCCCACCTCTTTGTTGACATAACAAGCTACCGACATGTTGTCCGTGAGAAGGAGAACATGTCGGTGTGCGACCTTGTGCTGGAAGTGGAGAAGGGCTAGCCTGACCGCTTCCAGCTCCAAGATGTTGATGTGGAGGCGGGCAGTTTGTGAGTCCCACTCCCCTGATGGTATGACCGTCCCAAGTGGGCCCCCCGGCCCAGGTTTGAGGCGTCTGTGTACAGTTCCAGTGGTTGGGTTGGGAGGGAGATGGGGACCCCGTTGAGAGAGTGCCCGGATTGAGCCACTCCTCTATCGCCGAAATAAACCAGTGTCCGAGGGGAATGACCTGGTCCCAGCGGTCGGAGGTCTGCGACCAACGTCGACGGAACTCCCTCTGAAGTTGGCGTTTGGGACTCGCCCCAGGGGAATGAGGGGAGACAGGAAACTCCATCATTCCTATGAGGGAGGACAGGTTTCTGGCCGAGGTGTGGGGTGCCTGTGATAGGGAGATGAGGTCCAGTATGCGTGTGGACCTCTCCGGGGTCGGGGAGACTATCATGGAGATAGTATCGAAACTCATTCCCAGGAAGGCGAACCTCTGGCTGGGAGTGAGTTCGCACTTCTTGGGGTTGGTGACAAACCCCAGTGTGGAGCAAAGATTGATCTGGGTGGGGGTGTCCATCTTGAATTTGAGGGGCCTGAGGAACTTGTTGAGGGGGGATAGGTCTAGGATGGGCCTCCATCCTCCGAGGGTTTTGGGATCACGGATAGGTGAGAGTAGAAGCCGGGTTGAAGTGGGACACCTCTGTGATGGCCCCTGTTGGAGGAGCTCTTGGACCTCCACGTGGAGCGAGAGTGCATGAGGGGGGGGGGGGGTCGCTCGTGGATCCAATGGTGACAGCCCTGATGTGGCCCTTTGCGGTCGGCTGGGCTATAAGCAACATTATCTTATCTTATCTCGTGGATCCAAGGAAGACGATACCCCTCCCGTAGCACCGCCACTACCCAGGGGCTGAGGCCCATACGTCTCCACGGTGGGCGTTCCGGAGAGAGGGTGCCCGCCAGGGGGGGGCGGGGAGTGGGCAGAGGAGAGGGCGAACGGGCGTGTGGGGGGTGCCGCCCGATCGAAGGCTCCCTCGGGTTGTGGCCCCAGTCAGCTCCGGGGGCGGGACTGTTGGCCGAACCGAATATTTTGCAGCTGTGCTTTCGGTTTGGGCCTGGGGGGAAGATTGGGACGCTTGGCAGGCCGTGCGGTGTTGGAAGGCGATTGCCTGGGGTAGGTTTGGGCCTGGGGAAGGACCGAAGGGGGGGGGGGTCTAGCAGGGCGCGGCAGTAGCCTGGGCGCAAAGGATGCTGCCTGCTTGCGTTCCTCGACTGCTTGTGTTATCACGTCAGTCGAGTATTGGCCAAACAGCGACTGGTCCTGGCCCGGACACACCGCAGGGCTGCCTTAAAACGCAGGGGAGAGAGGTCCGTGCCAGCACGGCATCCTGGCCACCAACAAACAGTTGAAGTGGCTCCTAGCTGCGCTGGCCGTCCCGCAGCCGAAAGATGATGCGAAATCCTGTTGACCAGGTGTCGCATAAAAGGGTCGCTAAGCAAGCGAGAATCATTCTCCTGGTACGCCTCGGAGTCCAGGTCCGAAGGCCCAGGGCGGCACCATCGTCCTCCGGCCATAGAGCCTCCAGTTGCTGTAGGAGCATACCTAAGTAGGTATGTCCCGCCTTGGTGTGGAGGATGCCCATCCTGGCTGTTCGGTCCATTCCTTTAAATTCTTAAAGGAGATGGTGCCCGACGTAGGGGGGGCAGGTGGGGGATCAACCGACGGTCCAGACTGTGAAATGCCCATCTCCCTGGTAACCGGGTTGTCGGTGAACAGGGAGGCGACCGAGGGGTTCATGCGGTCCCGAGGAGGGTACCGACTTGGGCTGCATTAGGTGCTGAGAGGGGTCCCTGTCCTGGATGGGGGATGGCCTGCGCACCATGGCGCGAGTAGCCGGTCCTTCCCAGAGTGAGGTGAGTGACTGGGGGCGACGATCTTGGTTTGGATCGCTGGGCCGGGAGGACCTGGTGAAGAGGGAGAGGGAGAGGACTTCGTCTGCGGGTGCGGCCTCCCTCCTAACGAGGTCTGGGCGCCCCATTCCACCGTGCGGACATCATACAATGAGGTGGAGGCTAGGTCCTCCTCATCGTCCGCCTCAGGGAGGTAAAGGTCCTGGCAGGGTTCAGAGCACCCCTCGTCGGAGGACCGTCAGGGGTACTTGCGGTGTCTCCCAGGTGGCTCTATGATCGGCGGACGGGACCTCATCCCGCCGATCGGACAGGCCCGAGGAGGGGGACAAGGTCGATACCAGGCAAGCGTTGCCGGGTGCCACATGCGACCATACAGTTGGTCGTGCTGGGTGTTGGCGTTTAGCCACTGGTCTCTCTCGGGGCATAGGAGCCACCGGTCCCCGGGGAGGAAAACGGGCTGTGGCGGCCCTTGGGTGTCGGCAGAAGTTCCCCGGGGACCCAGGTAAACCTGAGCCACCATTGTGGGGTAACGAGAGGCAGTGGCCTGTCGTCCCCGCACAGGTCCGTGCACTGCACCTTGCACGTCCTTGGTGGGGACCTGTGAGGGCCGGTCTGGTACAGAGGAGGATGCGGAAGCCGAGCCTCCAACCCGCGAACATGCGGATTGGTCAGGATGCGGTCCCGTGTCGTCCCCCGGGATAGGTCAGGTTACCCGCGGTCCCGGTGGTAGATCCTCCCCCCGGAGAGCGGGACCATGGACGTTGCCCAAACGGGGACCCGAAAAGGTCTGATCCCCAACGTCCGATACCCCTAGGGGAGAAGGTGATGGTCGATTGGGGTGGGTCGACCGGTCCTTGTGCGAACCCACGACCGCGCTGATGCGCGATGTGACCGCACGCCCAGAATTATGGACACCACCGAGGTCGTGGTCAGGGTGACCATAACACTGCATCCGGAGTCTAAGCGCTCCTCGGGCTCAGGTGTTGGCTGCACCTGTGCCGGTGGGGCAGAGCGCTGTGAGTACACGTGTCGATTTCGGGGAAAAATGGACATGTGACTCACCAAGGCGAGTGACGGATGGCGATTCCCATACCAGTACCCGTCACCCGTGCTGGTCGCGGCTCGGCATGATTCCCCTGGGACCGAGGGTCGCGCGACTCAGCATGATAGAGAGAGGTCTCCGAGCGCGTCCGGGGGCGAGAGGGCAAGCTGGCCGATGGAGAGGAGGGGGGTGAGGGCGAATTCCGTCGGCTATTCTTAGCTCGGGAGGGCCCCTTGAGGGTGCCTTGCCCTTATACTTCTTGGATATTCCTTTCTTTCCCGGCAGGTCAAAAGAAAGGCATTTAGCAATGGTGGCCGCTTGCCCATCCGCCTTTGGACGCCGCGATCGTGCGTCCGTCGGTCGGTAGAAGAGGAAAGGTCACGCGTCCCCTCCGCGGAGCAGTCGTCTCTATCTACCCGAACCGTACGTTCATCTATGTGAACGGATTGCTCGGAGACGGAATCGACCCGCCGGTTCTCCGCGAAACTGGAAGCGAACTCCGAGCATGTGGAGTGGCTCGACCCGGCGGTGTCCTTCACCATGTTGGGCACAGGTGGCAGAGCAAACCCGGAACACACGACCGCAAAGAGGAGACAAGGTGGTCGATCGGAAGGTAATTAATCTCGATCGCCCGTGTGGTGTCGTGCAAGACCTCGAGAGATCGACCGAAATTCAAGTACCCGTACACGCCACCGATCGTGAAAATCACGCACACTTACAGAACCACGTTCTAAGTGAGATGGATAATGGTCTTTCCTGCGCACTAAACCTTAATGAGGAGTCTTGCGTCAACTGGGTGGAAAAACCCGAGGCTAGGAAATGGTGGGGAAACACGACCGGCGAGAAAAGGAAGATGGCCGCCGACGACCGGCGAGGAAATCGCGGTAGAACAAAGGACGACCGGCGAGTAAATCGCGAGATAACCAGGAGCGTGTAGCCGACAAAGGAGGAGGAATGCGACAGTAGGATGCGACCGTAAAAACCCGAGACGGGGTAGGGTGCGATCCAAAAACAAATTTTATAGAAGTGAACCACGTGGCGATGATAAAACACGCACAAGTGTAGCGACGATCGAAAGGAACCGACGATCGTGAACGCTAAGTCGCGAGGTATGGGAAAAAGTGCTAAATTTCCAGTAATTGCACTCCCACCAAGAGCCTCACGCGGCAAGAATACTCAGCGGTTTTAGCGCAAGGCACAACAGAATCAAGTATATAACAAAGAACAGCAATCTTAACAAAAAGGGAAGTTTTAGGCGAGACAGAGAAAAACCCTTATCTTTTTTTGGGCCGGCAGGCCGAAGGGAATGAGGGGAAGAAGTTGACCCCCCGGCTTTTTTCCGGAGGGGGAAAGTGGGGGACGCACGTGATCTTATGATTTGCATTGGCCAGGGAATAAAATTGGGCCTGCAGGCTGGCAAACCCCCGTTGAATGGCTATGGTTTGACAGGTACATTAAGGGCCCCCCCAAAAACTGCTTTCCCAATCATGCCACTTTCTTTATTTTAACACACACACTATGGCCCCCACCACTCACGTAAAATCCACACCCACCCCGGGTTTACCCCCATTCCCTTCATGCCCCCCAGTACCCTAATACGCCCCTGAAAACTTTTCCCCCATCACCCTTTTCTCTTCCCCCATGATGGGGCGTGAGGAGAGTTGAGGGAACACTTTTTCGAAGCCGGGCCCCCCACCCGGCCCGGCCCTTTTGCCGGGAACGCATCAGCGTAGGGCCACCCATCCTTGGACCTTCTTTGATTTTTGCCCCTTCCAGCTTTTGGGGGCTTTTTCCGCCCCCTTCGCGCCCTTCAGGTCCCCGGATGACTTTTTTTGGGCAGTGAATTGGGGGGGGGGGGCTTTATGACATGCCCGAACCACAAAGTTTCCCCCTTTTTGGGAAACTTTCCCAAAGGGGGTTTTTGGGGGGCCTGAAAGTGATGTTATTCCCCCTCACAAAGGTCTTTTGTTTTTCCGGGGTTTTGGGCCGGGGGGAAAATTCGAGCAAGCGCCTGAAGCATTTATTTTTAAAAACGCGGGAAATTCTTTTGGGGTCTCTGTTTGTCATGGCCCAAGTTTTTGGGGCACCCATACAGAGGAGGGGGACACCCCAAGGGCCCTTTTTAACGCCCCTTTTTTGAAGGAAAGCTATTCCCAGCTCCCGGGATCTTTTTTAAAGCTTTGCCATTGCTGCTTTTGCGATCGCAAGTCGGGTCTGTTTTTGTTGTAAGCACCGTTTTTGGGGTGAGGTGGCCCCAAGGTATTTGAAAGCCCCCCCACTTTTTTCCGGGCGTTGTCCGTTCATGTAGATTCGGGCCGGGGTGTTGGTTGTGTTTTGGGGCCAGGCTTTGTTTTTTTTTTTGCCACTTCCCCTTTCCATATGACCCCCTTTTTTTCCATTTTTGTGGGTTTTTTTAAAAAGTTCTTCGTTTTTTGCCTCCCAAACGGGGTCGATGTCATCGGGGAACCCTCAGTTTAAATTGATAAATTTTCCCCCGAGGGAGACAGTGGAGGGGAAGTATGGGGGGTTTTCCCACCCCTGATTTTTTCCCGGAAGTTTTTGGGAACAGTAGGGAGATAGGGCAGCCTTGACGGACTCCAACTGGGGTTTGAAGTACCCCCTTTTGGGTTTTGTTGAGGGGGGATGCGTGCTGGGGGTGTTATACAGCGCCGGGAAGGGTTTTGGGGCCGAGACCCCCTAAATCCCAAAACTTTCTGAGCACTTCACAGCCCCTTGGGGCCACACCCTGTAAAAACCTTTCCCAAAAAGTATGAATTTTGTGGAACAGGTCTCTCGATGTTGCAGATGTTTCCCCATCAGTACCCGGCGGTGAAGATCGGGTTCTACTGGGGCTTTTGGTCCCCTTGAATCCGTTTTTTCCCGGGCCAGGTGTTTTTCCCCCTCTTTTTTTTAGCGTTTAAAGAGGACTCTGAGCTGATTTTAGGGTGGGCAAATTTGGGGACTTATTTTCGGGAAAAGTTCTGGCATTGGCGTATTTTTCCCCTTTTTTGGGGGGGGGTTGTTTGAGGGGAATTGGGGCCCATTTGTCCCCCTTTTTTTGGTCCCCAATCTTCGGGAAAAATCGATTTTACTGAGTGCCCAAATTCCTTCCCCCCCTGTTGAGACTCTGCTGGAAAATTGTTGCTCTAGGTGTTTTCCCTGCCGGGAAGGCTGCCGAGGGCCCTTTTTTCCCATTTCCCTTCCCTCTCAAAAAGGTAGGGGTTTGGTTTCCCCTTGGATGGTTTTTGGGGTTCCCCTTTCCCAAACAGACTGTGTTGGTTTGTTAGGGATTGAAAAGTTTTTGGCCCAGAAACTGTGCCCCATTTGTTAAAATTTTTGGAGAACTCTAATCTATACTAAAGCACCAGTTGCGGTATATCACTGCGACCTAAGGACACAGAGATAGCCCGCACACGTGGTGGCTAACTACTAGGGACAAGGACCAACCCAAGGGACTCTAATCTCTAAACTAACTACCCACCCACACCTCTCCCAGGACCCACCCTTCTCTTTTGACCCGGACCCCTACCGAACTGGTCGCTGCGTCCCTAACGGAGGCAACGACAAGTACCCTACACTGTGCTGGCCACTATACGTCCCAAAAGGTGGCAGTAGCTAACACCCTTAACCCTACCTCCCTAACGCTACACCCTTTTTACCACACCCATGGGACAACCCATCCCGGCCCGGAGAGCTCCAGTCCTCGGCGCTGTACTTGGCCACTCACAGGTTTGACACCTCCCCGGATGACTGCACTCCGGTGCTAACCGTGGCCTCCCACAGTCCGACTCCCCGAAGACTCTACACCCGGCGGCGACCGTGGCTCCTCAGTCTGACTCCTCCCCCCGCGCTGGCACAACACCTCTGAAGGCCCCGCCGGACACAAGGGTGAGGGAAGGCCTGGTGCAGTGCCCTCTCGACGAGTCCAGGGCTCGAAGGACGCCTCCTCCTCTGAAGGCCCCGCGGACACTGAGGGTGAGGGAAGGCCTGGTGCGGCGCCCTCACAGGACGCCCGAACAGGGAAGAGCAACAGGTGGCTGGAGAACTCCCGGAAGAACCCCGGTAGCAGGAGGGGGATGCCCCACAGAACGGCAGACGGCCTGGACGGTCTCCCTCTCCCGGGAAAGCAGCAGGCAACGGGAAACCGTCGCTCACCTGCCGGCACGCGGCAGTAGACTGCAGTGGTCAGGCCCCAGCCTCAGGACGGAACAGGATACCTGCTAACACAACGGGACAGACAGACGTTCAACCACACCAGTTCTGCAACTGGCTGAAGTGGCTGCAAACAGAGACGACACAGAACCCGGCACAGGCCAAGGGCACACCAGACCCGACGAGGACCTGGCCCTAACTATGACTCGAAGTCACTCAGCTCAACTAACGGCGCTCCCGCCGCACTACAAGGCACGTCCACTCCGACGAACACCAGGGACCCAAGTGAAGCTACCCCAACGCATTCCGCACTGGTCGGAATCAAGCAAACTCTACTCACAACACAAAACAACGATTGGTCAGAGCAGCGTATCCCTCCGCAGAGCTGACACGCCCGACCAACGGACTAGTTGTTGCTCGTGCAACAACACGACAATTTACCACAACTCACAAACTTGACAACACCAACAACAGCCGATATCCTGCCCGCCTTCTCTGGTGTAGAACCAAAGTAACAAAAGGGTAACAATCGGGAACGAAACCAACCTCCCACTTCCATCCCCTCAACAAGTGAAGATTGGAATTCAAGAATATTGTATGTCTTATTTCTCCAGCCCCCTACCTAGCCTAACCTTCCACCTTAACCAAAACCCCAATCTTACACGCGCACTCTCGCACACACACATATACACATATGCACACGACACGCGCACACGCTCTCTATTTCTGAATTACCATTACTACAAACACATGGACGGCTGATTTAGTACCGCCGATCGGTGACACACTATTTTATGTTATTTTATTTTACTTTTTAACATGCGCGCTGGTGACCTACTCGTTTTTGAGTGAACCAGTATTTTAGGAAGAAGAAGAAGAAGTACTGGGGAAAAATTCAGCCCCCCCCCCCCCCCCCAAGGCAATAGTAGCAAATAAATCAGCTCATTGATTATGGCTTCTTAACCTGAATAAGAAGTGGTGGGGTGTGTAAGAGGTAGGTTGGAAATCACCTGAAGCATACCAAATTGATTTTGTTCATGAACATTTTTATTTTGATCACTTGTTCTTATGCAGTTAATTTCAAAAATTACCTAAAAGTATTTTTGTATTATTTGTTTGACAAAGAAGTTTGTGTTTTCTAGGTCTTCGCATCCTACTTTCTTCATCAGCGGAAAAAAGAGAAAGTCTGGTGCAGAATATGCAAAAATCTGTTTACATCTTGTAATTATGTTGTTTAACCAAAAAATGTATTTTCATATGATTTGTAAGCGCTCTGAGCTTATCTGAGAGAGCAGGTGCCCTAAATGTACACGTTATTATTGTTACTGACAAACTGTTTCTATTCATTTTGATCATAAATAATCTAATTCCTGTCAGCACATGAGCAGTTTGTTGAGTATGTCCAACAGTGAGGCCATAACAACTGTCAGATGGATTCTATTTAAGGTGTCTACATGATCATTGTGACTTATTTAGCTTGTTTTATAGGCCTTTATGTGTAAAATGTAACAATAACAATAGAACTGTACTCAAAGGAAAAGTATGCCCCTTTTTTTTAAATGACTGTTGTTATTTTTGCATTGGTGGGAAATACTTGGGTATGTCCAATGCAACATCATAACAACTGTCAGATAAAAATGCCATATCATGGTAACAAGGCTACTGTGGGTCCTATACTTGGTATCATTACATGAAATGCACCCTCAACAACACAGAAAATCCTCAGAGGATGCAGTTACTGTCTTATTTCCAACAGAGCAATAAAGAACAACATGTCGAATTGACATTT
>JAFLJL010018520.1:16437-31253 GCA_018398815.1 Conus ventricosus | reverse complement strand
GATCGGCTCGATTCATGACACTTACTGACCACAGATGCTGCTAAAACTCTGATCACATCACTGGTACTCTCCCGATTAGATTACGTAATGCTTACAGTGGTCGCCCAAAAATCTTACAGACAAATTGCAAAGAGTGATGAACTGTGCCGCTCGTCTAATATTCAAGGCTCCCAAGAGAGAACATATAACTCCTCTTCTGTCCGAGTTACATTGGCTTCCTGTTTCTGCCAGAATAGAGTATAAGATCTGCACTACTTTGTTATAACGTGTTTGTTGGCACATCACCCACTTATTTGTCTGAACTTTTGCAGTTTTACGCTCCTCCTAGGTCTTTACGTTCCTCTGACGACAATCGTCTCTTCAACAAACCAAACCCCAAATACCTTAAAAAGACTTTAGGAGAGCGGGGTTTCTTCTACCTTGGTCCGTCCATGTGGAATGATCTCCCTTTTCCTGTCCGCCATGCTCCATCCCTCTCCACATTTAGATCAAGGCTAAAAACACATTTATTTCAAAAGTACTTTCCCCATTCCGTGTCATGAAAACTATAGCACTGTCAGTTATTGTCCACCAGATTCTTCCATTTCGCAGAGTTGTCAAATGTTCAGTTACGTGTAGTGTTGTCTGTCTGTTCGTGTGTCTATGCAGGTCTGTCTGAGTGTGTCGGGGTGTGTGTGTGTGTGTGTGTGTGTGTGTGTGTGTGCGCGCGCGCGCGGTGTTTTTGTGTGTGCGGGCGCAGGCGCGTATGCAGCCTTTGTGCGTGTGTGTGCGTTGCTTACTTCTCTTATGTCTTCTTGTTTAATACTTTACAAGATTTTGTTTGTTTCCAACAGAAATGTTTATTAGGCCTATGTTAAAAATGGTGCGATGTTTATTCTTATTTCTGTGTCCTTTCTTTTTCAAAATATCTTTTGACATGCTATTTATGAAATGTGATTGTGTGTGTGTGTGTGTGTGTGTGTGTGTGTGTGTGTGTGTGTGTGTGTGTGTGTGTGTGTGTGTGTGTGTGCGCGCGCGCGCGCGCGAGTGTACGCTTGCATTTTGTATATTAGATATTCATCATGTCATTGAGTGATTCTAATTATGTGAGATATTTGTGACTTGTTTATTTCTTGCTTAATATTTATGAAGTTTGCCTCTATTTTCTTTCTATCTTTGGCATGAATACAGCTGTTTACTGTAGTTTATGCTTATATTCACACTTTGTAAGCGCTTTGAGCTCATCAGAGATGGGGCGCATATAAAATTTCATTATTATTATTATTATTATAACAACAAAATCCGCAAAGCTCTTTTGCCTTTTTCTGCCCGGTTTGTCTCGCAGATAGCTCAAAATAACATCATCTCAAAGCTCCTTTGTTTTTATTTGCCTGGTTCGTCTCACAGGAGGCTCCAAATAACATCATCTCAAAGCTTCTTTGTCTGTATTTCCCGGGTTCGTCTCACAGATAGTTTAAAACATCATCTCAACAACAACTAAAAGAAAAAGATAATCAAACAACATCTTAATGATGCATATATTTTACCATTATGTCCCCTGCCGCAGCTCCTTTTTTTTTTTTTTTTTTTTTTTTTTTTTGGAGTCGACCTCTCCCAGTCCTAAGGCTTCCATACAGTACCAAGGGGATGAATGGCTGTTGGGTTAAACAGGCTTGAACTGTGTGCAGTCTGACCCCAGGGCGACACCAGGCTGATGGACTTCATAGGTGCAGGTGTTCCCTACATGTTTGGACATCATTGCCCTTCTCTAATACGAGGCTCTGTCAGCTTTGAGACAAGCATGAATTGCGAACATCAGACCTTGTGCTTGACAGAGAGCCCACACTGGTCTATTATCTGTGGAAAAATCTTAAATAAAGGTTAGCGAACCGCCCAGAGAACGTGGACAAACGTTTGTCCACGTTCTCTGGGCGGTTCGCTAACAGTTATTTAAGATTTGTTTAGATTTCCGCCTGCAGTCGTCTCGGTTTGCAACTATCATCTGTGGGCTTTCTTCTGCTATTGGCTTGGTTTCCTCTCCTCTCTTTGTGTCTTTCAATGAGTCAACATACCACCTCCCAAGATTCTTGACTGGTTCTTCTGTTATAGTTGGAATGGCTGAGCTGGCTAAAGTGACGCTTTACTGTTTTTGCTATTTTTACTTTCCACAGAGAGAGGCTTCGTGATTTCTTTGGCTCGAAATTCATCCTGGATGAAGCAACTAACTTGTCTAACTGCGTCAGTGTTTTTGCATGTCTTATCTTCCTTGGCGGAAAGATTCGTTGTGTCGTCCATGAATACCTTGAGAGTGGGCATTTGGTGTTCAATTCCCGAGATATAAACAGACCTGCACAGCTCATGGCAGCTTTCAAGATGACCTCCATTGCCAACGCAAACAGTATTGGAGAAACTGTACAACCCATTGCTAAGCCAATTTCCAGACTGAACAAATCTATTGTGCATTCTTTTTGTGGAGGACCTCACAGAGAAGCCATGGAAGTATTGTCTCAACACTTTTCTGGTGTTTCTTGGGACACAACATATCGCAAGGGCCACTTGAATCATCTAATGTGGAACTGATCTGTATGCATCTGCCAGATCTATCCACTTGACGTCAAGGTCCCATTTCTCTGTCTTAGCTCTTGAATTGCCTCTTCGGCTTTAGTTGTTTCACTCTATAGTCGTCCTTGCAGGTTCCTGAAAGTATAATGGTGTGAGTATTGGTGAGCTCTGGAAGTGAGGAATGGAAATTGTTGTGTATAATTATTGGAAAATGTATTCTGATTCCTGTTGTGGACACGTCAAGTGATGATAATGTGGAAAATAAAAGCATTCTTTTCTTGTAATGGTCGATCGTCACCGTGATAACAATGGACAAGTAGAAATCGTTCCTGTATCTGTAATAATTGTATTCTTGGTATTTTAAAACGGTTACGTGAGGAAATCTTTGTTGTATTCTTCCATTCAATCACATATGGTGCTAATCAATGAATTTTTCTATTGTAATGCACATATTTTATTGAAGCTTAGTAGACTATATTATGGGTATTTCCCCATACTCTGATGAATTGTAATATGTGAAGAGAGGCTGCTAATGCCAAGACAAGGATAATAGATATGTAGGTAGTAGGCTAGGTAACCAATGTAGTTATGCAGTTCCCCAGGTGTCGGTGAGGCCTCTGAGTCCAGCTTGGCAGGAACTGGTTACCATCAGGCGTGGGGTACAGCCCGTGCCCAGCCCCTGTCTCCGTCTTGCTGGCGTGGAGAGGCTGACCTTCAGGTCAAAGGTGTATTTGTATTGTAAAGGGCGTCAGGATTCTCCATCATGCTGGCATGGAGAGGCTGACCGCCAGGTCAGTAGTCCAACGTGAATTTTCTCTGTGTGGGTGTGCCCAGTGGGACACCACTTGGGGCTGTGTTCCTGTAGCGGCTCTGCTTGCCGTGGGAGCACCCTGGTTGCTACTATAGTCTGTGACCTGGGCTTGGTGCAGCCAAGTGTCTGAACTGTGTCTGTTAGGACACTGCTGTCTGTGCCAGCGAGGTCTGTGCCAGGAAGATATTTGCTGTGACAGCTTTTGTGAATGTTGTGTCGCCGAGAACAACTGTTAAATCTTCCGCTGGCAGAGGAGATCGTTGACCTCTATTGCTTATGCATACATACTTTTTTGCTTTGGTTGTACCTCAACATGTGTGTTGGCGGACTGGGTTCATTGCATACCTTTGCTGGTGTAATATGTTGATCTGCGCGCTGTGTGGCGGCGTGTATTGATTTTGTGCCTGCTGGTTTATATTGATGATTAATGGCGATATGTGTTTGTAATGTCCTGATACCCCAGGCAGCATAAAAAGAAAAAATAACTTTGTGTGTTGCCTGGCCGTCCATGTTCGTGTGGTGTGGGTGTGTGTAGGTAGTAACTGATACATGCATCCAAACTTTTGAGAGTAAGAGTCGGACATTAACACACACACCACCACACCATCCATAACAGTTTGGTAATGTTGGTGTGCATTCGTTTATTGAGTGGCATTTACTTATTTGTTATTTGAAAGAAAAAAGCTGTTTTGTTAAAGTATAGCTAGCTGTTGTACTGGTAATTTGGGTGTAATGACCATCGTTTTCCGGATGCCTCAGACATTGTTTTTATTTTTCTTTCAGACACAGTAGAGTGCACGTGTGTCCTTCTGCATGCACACATGCACTCAGACTATCCATGACACACTGCATACCAGGTTATCACACTGTATAAAAGAATAGCTCACTCTATTCCACGTCTCACTGCATTCCGGAATACCTCATTGCATATAAAACCACTGTTCACTAACCGCATATACCCTGCAGTTACAGGAACGAGCTCATATTGGACGATTCAACTGTTGCTTATCATCTCTACCGACAATATGTAAATGATAAATCGACACGCTTGTGTGGAATACTACATAGAAAGATCTCCACGGACGTCCAATTGGTAAGGTTTGAAAGCGTCATATCAGCAGGCTATACCTGTGAACATGAAGAACCAAAGAGTTTATCTCAAAGAAAAATAGCCTACAGCATACACATTGCAACTCTTCAAGTCCAAAACCGTTCGATCATGAATTTTCCGATTCTGATTATATGCCCCAGGGGACACTTGACGCACAGATTTCTAGCTTGCGATATAAAAAGTGACTGCTGGATTCCACAACAAAGACAGGACGGCTGGAGTGAACCTGAGCTTCAGTGTTCTGCGCCTGTTCATCCCCTCCCCCCTTCCTTTGACTGCAGTGAGGAAGGACAGTCTGTGCCCTACACACTGGTGTGTGACCATCGTGCAGACTGTTTTGATGGCAGTGATGAAAGTTTCTGTGTCTTCCCCAGCCCTGGAGGGTCCACTGATGTGTTTCTGTGTTCAGGGAACAAAACTGTGCAGTGCGGACAAACTCAAGAAGTGTGTGTGTGTGTGTGTGTGTGTGTGTGTGTGTGTGTGTGTGTGTGTGTGTGTGTGTTCGTGTGTGTGTGTATGTTTGTGTATGTGTGTGTGTGTGTGTGTGTGTGTGTGTGTGTGTGTGTGTGTGTGTGTGTGTGTGTGTGCATGCGCGCGTGCTATCTGCATGCTGCATGAGTGTGTGCGTGCACGAGCATGCACATGTCTGTGTGCACACATGTGTGTGCACGTCTAAGAGCTGTTTTCTCTGTCTTCCATGGAAAATTTCTTTTAAGTGAGATTACGCTTTCCATGGAGAGCATGTGTGTGTATGAGTGAGCGCGAGCTTGCGCGCGCGCGCGCGCGCGCGTGCGCGCGCGCGTGTGTGTGTGTGTGTGTGTGGTGTGTGTGTGTGTGTGTGTGTGTGTGTGTGTTGTGTGTGTGTGCTTGCGTGGGTGTGTGGGTGCTTGCGTGGGTTTGTGGTGCTTGTGTGCGTGCATGTGTGTCTGCGCATCTTCGCGCGTGCATATGTGTGTGTGTGTGTGTGTGTGCGTGTGCGTGTGCGTGTGTGTGTGTGTGTGTGGTGTGTGTGTGTGTTCCCGAGCGAGACCTCAAGCCTGAATGGTGAGAGCTGTCTAATTCTATGTGGAGACGTAGAAACATCAATCAGATCGCTGTGAGCGGAAAATAAAATCTGCAGTAAATTACATCATCCTAGCTGAGTTGACAAATCCTGGAAGTAAAATCAATAAGAGCGTATAAGAGACTGCGAAGTGGCCACCATCTTGAATTTGGTGAAAGTAAATCTCACAGAGATTGAATATCTCTGTAGTGAAAACAATTGCCGAAAATCAGGCTGGATTCCACAGTCGAAGGAGTATACTTGAATATATTTTCAGCCTTCAAGCTGTGTATCTGATATACAATAGATATGAACGTGACAGTTATATGTGCATTGAATCAAAGAAGCGTTCAAAAGAGTATCAAACAGTGCTCTAACGGCCACAGTTAAGACATACATAATGGGCCGGAAGCTGATTTAACCATCAAGCATTTGTACACAAAGGCTGAAGGCGTGGTACTTGTTCAAGACACAAAGGCTGAAGGCGTGGTACTTGTTCAAGACACAGCGCAAGTTCAATACATCAGCTGAGTCTGTCACGTTGTCTCTTACAACCTTCCTTAGCACTGTCCCTGTTCATGATGAATCGAAGACTGGCACTGGAAAACCCGAACTTAAACTGCTTTTAAACCCAAGCACTGGAGATCGGATGCATCCAAAGAGTACTCAGCATTTCACAGACTGACCATGTCACACATAATGGAGTGCACAAAACCATCAGCTTGTACCCATAGTACGGACATGAACAATATCAAGTGAACAAGCCAAAGCTAACATCCATGGAGTACTGCATGGAAAGCGCGGACACAAATGGAGGCTGCAGAGAGCGTCACTGAATGGATCGGGGAAAAGTTTGTTGCAGCCTGGGCACTTGGTCCACCTTGATCACAGGTGGAGACAGCGGGGGCAACGTTTATCAGTGCAGTTTCCCCGTTACTCTAGCTGGATCTGAAAAAAAAATAGTCATCATCTCTATTGACAATAAGCTAGTTGAATGATAAGAAAACGGACGACGGTCTATTTGTTTGTTCTGTGTGTGTTCTCGTCTTTCTTCTCATCCTCTTCTCTCACTCCACCTGATCAACACACGTGACCTTGATCATTCTGGTCGCCAGTGCTTCTCCAGTGATGGATGGTGCGATGGAAGGGAGGACTGTGTGAAGGCAGAGGACGAGTCTGGCTGTGATCGGTTCACCAAGTGCCGCCTCCGTGGTCACTGGAAAAAACGACGGCCCCCTCCAGCAACCCTTCTCTTTGATGGCCATGGACAAACCGGCTTTGTGGATGTTTCTCCTGAAGTCATCAACATAGAAAAGGTGATAGTGCTCTCCCATACTGGTGGCAGTGGTGGAGGTGGTGGTGGTGGCACTGCTAGTAGTGGCAGTAGTAGTGATGGTAGTGGTGGTGGCAGTAGTAGTAGTAGTAGTGATAGTAGTGGTGGTGGTGGTGGCAGTAATAGTAGTAGTAGTAGTGATAGTAGTGGTGGTGGTGGTGGCAGTACTAGTAGCGGTAGTAGTAGTAGTGATGGCTGTGGTGGTGGTGGTGGTGCTAGTAGTTCTAGTGGTAGTAGTAGTGATGGTGGTGGTGGTGGTACTAGTAGTAGTAGTAGTAGTAGTAGTAGTAGTAGCAGCAGTAGTATTAATACTGGTGATGGTACAAGAAAGAACCGTATAGTCGTAGTCATCATGGTAGTAGTAGTGACGTCAGCAAGAACAGCAACAGCGCAGTCAGAAATTGTCATTGTAGTGGTGACAGCAGCAGCAGCGGCGCTAGCAGCAACAATTACAATAACACCACAAACAGCAGTCATCATAGTAGCATCAGCATTGGCAGCAACAGCAGGGGTGGCGACAGCAACAGCAGCAAAACCAGCAACAACACCAAGAGCAGTCGTCATAGCAGTGGAGATAGCAGCAGCAGCAGCAGCAGCAGCAGCACAGCAGCACAACGAGAACAACAACAGCGCAAACAATAATCGTCATAGTAGCGGTGCTGGACTTCTCACGTCCCTTATCACCTATCTTTCGATTAATATATCTAGTCTGGAAACAAGTGCACAAAGCCGTCAGTACGTATGTGTCAATTCAATGTGACCTTTCAAATTTGAAGTGCATGATATCTATGTTCAAATGCTAATAGTGGACTTGTTTAACGTTACTATAAAGAAAATACAAATGACGACAGAATAGCCCATGGCTTAGCATACTCATGTTCATCTCTGCTCTATATTTCCTGTATTTGCATACTGAAAGTTGTGCACATTTCAATTGAATCCTCGATCTGACGGTGCACGTGAACATCTTTTTCGATTTCGTTTTTATCTGGAACAAACGTAATGATTTTGGTTTCCCAGTCTTAATGGTGAAACAAAACAAATTGATGGGACAAGCAGAGATGCTAGATCATTTACAAGAGCATTTATAAACACATGAAATGAAGTTATGTTAAGATGATTCTTAACTTTCAGTTTACGTGTGCTGAAATCTATTACAACGACCCTAGTAACGACCCAGTCTTTCAGCCAGTCCTGACTGATGCAGAGAAAGCCGGTACAAAGTGCCCAGAAAGTCATTTCCAGTGTCCAGGTGATGGCTATTGCATGCCTGTCTTCCTGCGGTGCAATGGTGTTAACGACTGTCCAGGACATGGGGACGAAGAAGGATGTGATGACTATGTCTGTCCTGGACACTATCGTTTGTCGTGTTTCCCAAAGTCTGGTCCACCCGGTCAACATGTGTGATGAGCATTTCCAGTGTCCACAAAAGGACGTGATTTTGCTGGTCACATGAAGTGCCCACACCAGTGCTTCTGCAACGGCCGGGCCTTTTATTTGCCCACATCCGTTTGAGGCATCTGCATTCACCAGTTGGGGTTCTTGGATGCTGGGGGTTTAGTGGGATGACCATTCACAACTGAACTGAATGTAATGCTGATTAAACCTGGACCTGTCGGGTTGTGGCCTGAATGAGACTGGGACATTGCATTTCCCTAACCTGTCAGCTTGGATCTGAGCGATAATCTTATCACACGTATAGCACAGAACAGTTCGGGGTCGCGCACCTCGCAAAGCTGAGACTGTCTGGTAATCCCCTGGCCACACTGTTCACATCGAACAAAATCCTCGCTTCTGACATGGACTCTGTGAAACTTTTTAGATCTTTCAGGGGTAAAGATCAGAGACTTAAATAATGCATTGAAAGTATTTGCACGGTTGGAGAGCGTTAAAAATTTGTCACACAGTGGCATAGAGGGGTTTTTTTCACAAACATTTTCAAGGTTTAAAGTGCCGTACGGGTTTTAGTTTTACGTGGTTCTCCTCTGACTCCATTTTCCATTTGTTAAATAAAGGGGTTTGGACACGCTTAAAAGCTTTATACACAAGCACTTATAAATTTTGTTGTACCAAGGTTTTTTCCCAAAGGTTTCAATACGAACAATTGTCATGGGCCTATTTACCTCATATCATCATGTGAGTCTCTGTTAGGATCTCTATCATATAGAGCCTTACTCGTCTTGTTTGCAGTATGTATATTGTTGTTTTAACCAGTTGGTATAATTTGTGTTTTATCTCCAAAGACAGGTGACCACAAGACAAGTGCTGCCATCATTCTGACCCACTGATGTGCTGTAACGTTGTGATGGGGTTGTATCTGGGCCATTGTGACATCCCCAGACCGACACCCCCGTGGATCTTATTTGTGGGAAGACACTGCCCGGAGACATGGCCCTGGTGCCAGCTGTGTGGGGTTTTGTTTGTCCTGTCCTCACAGGTC
Organism: Conus ventricosus; assembly: GCA_018398815.1. NCBI lineage: Eukaryota > Metazoa > Mollusca > Gastropoda > Neogastropoda > Conidae > Conus > Conus ventricosus. The sequence continues at coordinate 21,975 of JAFLJL010018520.1, read as the reverse complement.
TCTTACATTCCTCATCTGTCTGCTCACCATGGAGCGGTGCATGGTCTTGCATTGTGCAAACAAAGGTTTCGTTCTCAGCACGATCTCTGTTCACATACTATGCATAGCTATTTGGATGATAGGACTATTCTTTGCAGCATTCCCATTATTTCCTGGGTCATCATATGAAGACATTTACAACCGACAGGCGTTTGTCAGCCTCTTGTACCACTGTGGAAAAGAACACCGAATCAAATAAACATGTTTGCTTTTGTAGCAGGACTCTTTATCTCTTTGAACATCATCATCCTTACTGGTCAGGTATGTGTTTTCGCAGCCAACCAACAGTGAGCAGCATACTTTGGCATTGAAAACGGGTCAGAGTCAGTCTCATGACTCTGTTTGGGCAAGTCGCGTGTCAGCCATGATTCTGTTTGACGTGCTGTGTGGGCTGTCGCTGTGTCTTTGCATTATACTGATGGTAACGATTATGCCATACCCAAGCGCATATGGTTGGCAGCAGCTCTGATTTTTATCCCGATGAAATCGTTTTCTCATCCTTTACTGTACCTGTTCGGGTATGCCAGAGAACAACGCAAGCAACGGCAGAGAGATCGCTTGTTTAAGAGACTTGGTGTGAAGATGTATATGTAACAAACATGTTTCTTTGTTTGTTTAAAACATTCTTAGCCATTTATTATTGTCTTTTAATGCCAAGTAGCCATTCAAAATAAACATGAAAAAGGGGTTTTATGCAGTGTGTGTGTGTGTGTGTGTGTGTGTGTGTGCGTGTGCGTGTGCGTGTGTGTGTGTGTGTGTTCATCATTCGTGTCTTTTGTTTGAAACGCCCAGCATGAGTGTGCCCCGATCTTTAGGAGGAGTCGTGGTGTTGTCCCTTGAGATTATTCCAGTATTTGTTTAGTTGCTGGTGTTTCTTACTCTGAAAGTGCGGCCACTTCTTCTGTTGAAATTCAGCTCTAAAAGATGTCTATGGTTTTGTGCATTGTTCTTGTTTGTTGGGGTGATTCTTTAGATTTCATGTCACATCGGATTGGCCAGGCTGTAACACAGTTCTTATCGTTGGCTTGGCTGCCAATGTTGTAGTGTATGCTGTTTTAAGCATGGACTGTACCGGAACGGTATACCAGCTTCGCTCTGCATGATGGCGGCGACCGCATCTGTATCTTCGTGTACTTAGCAAATAAAGTCCATATCTTGGATCAAGCACCGCCTTTACCTTATTGAGTGTGCGGCATACCATTACATGGTGTCAGAAGTGTAGAAGTAGAGAAGAAACCCACGACCATGCAGAGACTGTCATCGTAAGGACACCAGATCCGCTCTGTGTCAACAGCAGCAACCCACTGCTGAATGGAGCAAGTGGAAGATGAAGTTCACATCTTTCTTCAGGCTACTGGCGCAACAACAAAGCCCAACGTCGTCAAGGTGGGACTTCTCCTAAACCACATCGGCGATGAAGGCATCGAATCTATTCGAATTTTGCCTACCTACCAGCCAGAGACAACCCTGAAAATGCTGACGAAAGGCTCCCAGCAGAAGACCAAAATGACTACGCAACCGTCTGCGTAAGTACGACGAATTTTTTAACCGTCGCGACCCCCAATTGATGCTGAGGGAACAGTTCTGGTATAATCTGCGTAGAGAACCGTCCCAGACATTCGATGCATGGCTACGCACTGTAAAAGAAAAAGCTAGTGCATGCAAATTTGACAACGTCGACACGATGGTTAAGACAAATTGGTATTCTCTTGCCATGACGACATTGCAAAGATGAAGCTGTATGACGTGGGAGCTGGACTCACCCTTCAGAAAACAGTTGAAACTCTTTCTATGAGAGAACTGACGAAGAAAGAACTGGCAAACACGAAGTCGGCAACAGTGGACGCCCTGCAGGCTGCAGAAAAGGCGAAAGGGTCATTGTCGCACAAAAACGGCCACAATCAAACGGCACGCAGTCATCCAACTGGAGGGTCAGTGAAGACCAATACATGTGGTTACTGCAACCGACGACACCCTATAGGCAAGAAAAACTGCCCTGCTGCAAAAACTCACTGCAGAAAATGCAACAAAGTGGGACACTTCGCTATTGTCTGCAGAAGTTCCTTGGCAGTCAGAGAGGTACAAGAAGAAAACCAGTAAGTCGAAAACTACTTTGTTGGAGGTGTACAGGCGAAGACACCATCAGATCCAGGCTGGCACATCAGACTGAAGATAGGATCTCAGGAACTCACCTGGTGTATCGACACAGGAGCCCAAGTTTCTGTGATGCCAGACCACATCTTCAAACCAGCATATGGGAAATTACACAATCCCGACCGTCAGCTCCTTGGACCTGGAGACCAGCGTCTTGAGATCAAGGGTTTCGCCTTCATCAAGCTTTCTCACGGGAAGACCCACATAAGTGAGAAAGTTTACATTGGCAAAAGCTCCAAATTACTGCTTGGTATGCCTGCAATCCAGAAACTGGGACTGATCCATGACATTCCTGGTGCATTCACCGTGCGTGCGATCCACACTATGCCAAGCAAAGCAAAGCACCAGACACGCCAAAGTGGGAATCAGCCTCCTCCGAAGTTCTGGTCCAAAGAAGATGTGAAGATGAAATATCCACAACTCTTTGGAAGACTGGGTGAACTCGAAAATGAACAACATATTGAGCTCAAGGACAATGCCAAACCATTTTGTCAGACCGTACCAAGAAGAGTTCCCATCCCTCTGTTGGAGAAAGTGGAAGCAGAATTGGACAGGATGGTCAGCAGCAATGTCATTGAACCAGTAGAGACACCAACAGACTGGTGTGCCCCAATCGTTGTCGTCCCAAAGCCAAATGAAGACGTCAGAATCTGCGTGGACATGATGAAGCTGAACACAAGTGTGAAAAGAGAAATCTACGCCATGCCTTCGGTAGAGGAAACGCTGAACAAGATCGCCCATGGCAAAGTTTTCTCCAAACTTGATGCAAACTCAGGGTTTCACCAAATCAAACTGGACGAAGAGAGCTCAAAGCTTACAACTTTCATTACTCCCTTTGGGCGCTACAGGTTCAAACGCCTTCCCTACGGCATCTCTTCAGCGCCAGACTATTTTCAGAAAAAAATGGACCAAATTCTTCAAGGGCTTGAGGGAGTACTGTGTCACATAGATGACATCCTTGTCTTTGGCAAAGACAAAGTATACCATGATGCAAAGCTGAAGGAAGTTCTTGACCGATTGTCACAAAGCGGCGTAACCCTCAACTTGGATAAATTTGAATTTTCCATGCCCCGCCTCGAATACTTGGGACAAGTGATCGATGCAGATGGGGTGAAGAGGGATCCAGCAAAAGCCAAGGCAATCGCTGATATGAAGGAACCAGAGAATGTAGCAGAAATCCGAAGATTCCTGGGGATGGTCAACCAACTCATGAAGTTTGTACCCAACCTGGCTGAGAAAACCAAGCCCCTGAGAGACTTACTCCGAACAGATGCAGCATGGACATGGGACCAGATCAGCAAAAAGCCTTCAAAACCCTGAAGATCTTGCATCACCAGTGACTCTTGCTCTATACAGCCCAGAGCGTGAGACAGTAGTTTCAGCTGACTCAAGCAGCTACGGACTGGGGCTGTCCTTCTCCAGCGCCAGGACAATGGCATGCTTCATCCAGTCACCTATGCAAGTCGCTCATTAACGGCCACAGAGCAGCGGTATGCCCAGATCGAGAAGGAGGCATTGGCGATTACCTGGAGTCTTGAACACTGGTCTGACCTGCTCATTGGCATGTTCTTCCGAGTACAGACGGACCACAAGCCCCTGGTACCTCTGTTCTCTTCCAAGCTGATTGACGAACTGCCCATTCGCATCCAGCGTTTCAGAATGAGACTGATGCGGTTTTCCTTCGAGATCTCCCACGTCCCGGGCAAGGAGCTTCATACTGCAGATGCCTTGTCAAGAGCTCCTTTGCCAACGACAGACACTAAGGACAACAACCTGACAGGCCATGTAGAGGCATACGTCAATTCTGTGCTTGTGACCATGCCAGTCAGCGACAGAAGACTGGAAGAAATCAGGTCAGAGCTACAGAAGGACGATATCCTGTGTGTGGTCATGCATCATGTTCAGACTGGCTGGCCAGATAAGACTACCCTAAATCGTCCTCTCAAGACCTACTTCAATGAGAGAGGCAGCATGTCTGTACATGATGGTCTCCTACTCCGAGGGAAGAGGCTCGTCATCCCATCATCAGTGCAGCAAGATGTCCTTCGACACCTCCATGATGGGCATCAAGAAGTCAACAAAACAAAGGAAAATGCTGCCAACTCAGTGTGGTGGCCTGGCCTCTCCCAAGATGTCGACCAGATGGTGAAGACCTGTCCGGAGTGCACCAAGCATCGAAAGGCTAGGGTGGAACCTATGAAGGGGACTCCATTTCCGGAGAGACCTTGGTCCAGGATTGCTGCAGATTTTTTCCAGTACAACGGCAAGCTCTTTCTGCTTGCCATTGACTACTACTCCAGAGCCATCGAAATGGCCCTGGTTTCCAGTAGAGTCACAACAGCAGAAACAATAGCAAGAATGAAAAAGATCTTCAGTCGCCACGGCATCCCAGACATTGTCGTGACAGACAACGGGCCGCAGTTCACTGCAGAAGATTTCAAGTCCTTTGCACAGTCCTGGGGATTCGACCACGTCACATCATCACGCCACTATCCCCAGTCTAATGGAGAGGTTGAACGTGCCGTTCAAACCATCAAAGGTCTCATCAAGAAAACCAATGATGAATACCTTGGCCTCCTAATGTATAGGAATACCCCATTACCCAATGGTTTTTCCCCTGCCCAGTTAAGCATGGGACGCAGACTCAAAACCAGAGTCCCATGCCATCCCAACCTCCTCTTGCCCCAGACCCCAGATTTCATGACGGTGAAGAAGAGGGAGAGAGAGTACCGTGAGAAGATGACAACCGACTACGACAGAAGACACAGGGTCGTCACCCCAAGAAAACCTGTCACCTGGTGATGCAGTCTGGATCCCCGACCTGAAGAAAGAAGGCACAGTCATCCAACGCCACGAGTGTTGTGTATGTGTGGTGTATGCATGCCTGCAGAGCTCGTCCATTGCAACAAAACACCGTGTGGAGAGTATATACTTTACTCTGTACTCATCAACTGAACATCATGGCCGTCCCCCCTTCGTACCCAAGGATTATGGGAAAACAGAACCAAAATGACTTCTTATACAAATCTCGTATAAGAAGCATGAACACAACATTCCTCCTTACCTTCGAATAACTTCTTTTTTTTTTCAAATGAATAAACTGACTAAATGGTTAGCACTTATATCACTGTCATGTGATTAGACTCAACACAAAACTGTTCAAATTTTTTTTTTTGAATATCAAGAGTTTTTCAAAAGTTATAGACAGAATCCACTGAATAGTGTTCTCATAATGAACTTGTAGATTTTCTTATTAGCAGTTCCAACAGTGTCAATGGGTTCAGTCAATTTGTTTCTCACTTCACTCTTTTTTTTTCTTTCATGATCAGGTTATCTAGATTGACT
>JAFLJL010018520.1:0-15084 GCA_018398815.1 Conus ventricosus | reverse complement strand
TGTGATGGGATTGTATCTGGCCATTGTGACACTCACAGACCTGACACACCGTGGATCTTATTTGTGGGAAGACACTGCCTGGAGACATGGCCCTGTGTGCCAGCTGTGTGGGGTTTTGTTTGTCCTGTCCTCACAGGTCTCTACATTCCTCATCTGTCTGCTCACCATGGAGCGGTGCATGGTCTTGCATTGTGCAAACAAAGGTTTCGTTCTCAGCACGATCTCTGTTCACATACTATGCATAGCTATTTGGATGATAGGACTATTCTTTGCAGCATTCCCATTATTTCCTGGGTCATCATATGAAGACATTTACAACCAGACAGGCGTTTGTCAGCCTCTTGTACCACTGTGGAAAAGAACACCGAATCAAATAAACATGTTTGCTTTTGTAGCAGGACTCTTTATCTCTTTGAACATCATCATCCTTACTGGTCAGGTATGTGTTTTCGCAGCCAACCAACAGTGGAGCAGCATACTTGGCAGTTGAAAACGGGTCAGAGTCAGTCTCATGACTCTGTTTGGGCAAGTCGCGTGTCAGCCATGATTCTGTTTGACGTGCTGTGTGGGCTGTCGCTGTGTCTTTGCATTATACTGATGGTAACAGATTATGCCATACCCAAGCGCATATGGTTGGCAGCAGCTCTGATTTTTATCCCGATGAAATCGTTTTCTCATCCTTTACTGTACCTGTTCGGGTATGCCAGAGAACAACGCAAGCAACGGCAGAGAGATCGCTTGTTTAAGAGACTTGGTGTGAAGATGTATATGTAACAAACATTTTCTTTGTTTGTTTAAAACATTCTTAGCCATTTATTATTGTCTTTTAATGCCAAGTAGCCATTCAAAATAACATGAATAAAGGGTTTTATGCAGTGTGTGTGTGTGTGTGTGTGTGTGTGTGTGCGGTGCGTGTGCGTGTGTGTGTGTGTGTGTTCATCATTCGTGTCTTTTGTTTGAAACGCCCAGCATGAGTGTGCCCCGATCTTTAGGAGGAGTCGTGGTGTTGTCCTTGAGATTATTCCAGTATTTGTTTAGTTGCTGGTGTTTTTACTCTGAAAGTGCGGCCACTTCTTCTGTTGAAATTCAGCTCTAAAAGATGGTCTATGGTTTTGTGGCATTGTTCTTGTTTGTTGGGGTGATTCTTTAGATTTCATGTCACATCGGATTGGCCAGGCTGTAACACAGTTCTTATCGTTGGCTTGGCTGCCAATGTTGTAGTGTATGCTGTTTTAAGCATGGACTGTACCGGAACGGTATACCAGCTTCGGCTCTGCATGATGGCGGCGACCGCATCTGTATCTTCGTGTACTTAGCAAATAAAGTCCATATCTTTGGAATCAAGCACCGCCTTTACCTTATTGAGTGTGCGGCATACCATTACATGGTGTCAGAAGTGTAGAAGTAGAGAAGAAACCCACGACCATGGCAGAGACTGTCATCGTAAGGACACCAGATCCGCTCTGTGTCAACAGCAGCAACCCCACTGCTGAATGGAGCAAGTGGAAGATGAAGTTCAACATCTTTCTTCAGGCTACTGGCGCAACAACAAAGCCCAACGTCGTCAAGGTAGGACTTCTCCTAAACCACATCGGCGATGAAGGCATCGAAATCTATTCGAATTTTGCCTACCTACCAGCCAGAGACAACCCTGAAAATGCTGACGAAAGGCTCCCAGCAGAAGACCAAAATGACTACGCAACCGTCCTGCGTAAGTACGACGAATTTTTTAACCGTCGCGACCCCCAATTGATGCTGAGGGAACAGTTCTGGTATAATCTGCGTAGAGAACCGTCCCAGACATTCGATGCATGGCTACGCACTGTAAAAGAAAAAGCTAGTGCATGCAAATTTGACAACGTCGACACGATGGTTAGAGACAAATTGGTATTCTCTTGCCATGACGACATTGCAAAGATGAAGCTGTATGACGTGGGAGCTGGACTCACCCTTCAGAAAACAGTTGAAACTCTTTCTATGAGAGAACTGACGAAGAAAGAACTGGCAAACACGAAGTCGGCAACAGTGGACGCCCTGCAGGCTGCAGAAAAGGCGAAAGGGTCATTGTCGCACAAAAACGGCCACAATCAAACGGCACGCAGTCATCCAACTGGAGGGTCAGTGAAGACCAATACATGTGGTTACTGCAACCGACGACACCCTATAGGCAAGAAAAACTGCCCTGCTGCAAAAACTCACTGCAGAAAATGCAACAAAGTGGGACACTTCGCTATTGTCTGCAGAAGTTCCTTGGCAGTCAGAGAGGTACAAGAAGAAAACCAGTAAGTCGAAAACTACTTTGTTGGAGGTGTACAGGCGAAGACACCATCAGATCCAGGCTGGCACATCAGACTGAAGATAGGATCTCAGGAACTCACCTGGTGTATCGACACAGGAGCCCAAGTTTCTGTGATGCCAGACCACATCTTCAAACCAGCATATGGGAAATTACACAATCCGACCGTCAGCTCCTTGGACCTGGAGACCAGCGTCTTGAGATCAAGGGTTTCGCCTTCATCAAGCTTTCTCACGGGAAGACCCACATAAGTGAGAAAGTTTACATTGGCAAAAGCTCCAAATTACTGCTTGGTATGCCTGCAATCCAGAAACTGGGACTGATCCATGACATTCCTGGTGCATTCACCGTGCGTGCGATCCACACTATGCCAAGCAAAGCAAAGCACCAGACACGCCAAAGTGGGAATCAGCCTCCTCCGAAGTTCTGGTCCAAAGAAGATGTGAAGATGAAATATCCACACTCTTTGGAAGACTGGGTGAACTCGAAAATGAACAACATATTGAGCTCAAGGACAATGCCAAACCATTTTGTCAGACCGTACCAAGAAGAGTTCCCATCCCTCTGTTGGAGAAAGTGGAAGCAGAATTGGACAGGATGGTCAGCAGCAATGTCATTGAACCAGTAGAGACCAACAGACTGGTGTGCCCCAATCGTTGTCGTCCCAAAGCCAAATGAAGACGTCAGAATCTGCGTGGACATGATGAAGCTGAACACAAGTGTGAAAAGAGAAATCTACGCCATGCCTTCGGTAGAGGAAACGCTGAACAAGATCGCCCATGGCAAAGTTTTCTCCAAACTTGATGCAAACTCAGGGTTTCACCAAATCAAACTGGACGAAGAGAGCTCAAAGCTTACAACTTTCATACTCCCTTTGGGCGCTACAGGTTCAAACGCCTTCCCTACGGCATCTTTCAGCGCCAGACTATTTTCAGAAAAAATGGACCAAATTCTTCAAGGGCTTGAGGGAGTACTGTGTCACATAGATGACATCCTGTCTTTGGCAAAGACAAAGTATACCATGATGCAAAGCTGAAGGAAGTTCTTGACCGATTGTCACAAAGCGGCGTAACCCTCAACTTGGATAAATTTGAATTTTCCATGCCCGCCTCGAATACTTGGGACAAGTGATCGATGCAGATGGGTGAAGAGGGATCCAGCAAAAGCCAAGGCAATCGCTGATATGAAGGAACCAGAGAATGTAGCAGAAATCCGAAGATTCCTGGGGATGGTCAACCAACTCATGAAGTTTGTACCCAACCTGGCTGAGAAAACCAAGCCCCTGAGAGACTTACTCCGAACAGATGCAGCATGGACATGGGGACCAGATCAGCAAAAAGCCTTCAAAACCCTGAAGATCTTGCATCACCAGTGACTCTTGCTCTATACAGCCCAGAGCGTGAGACAGTAGTTTCAGCTGACTCAAGCAGCTACGGACTGGGGGCTGTCCTTCTCCAGCGCCAGGACAATGGCATGCTTCATCCAGTCACCTATGCAAGTCGCTCATAACGGCCACAGAGCAGCGGTATGCCCAGATCGAGAAGGAGGCATTGGCGATTACCTGGAGTCTTGAACACTGGTCTGACCTGCTCATTGGCATGTTCTTCCGAGTACAGACGGACCACAAGCCCCTGGTACCTCTGTTCTCTTCCAAGCTGATTGACGAACTGCCCATTCGCATCCAGCGTTTCAGAATGAGACTGATGCGGTTTTCCTTCGAGATCTCCCACGTCCCGGGCAAGGAGCTTCATACTGCAGATGCCTTGTCAAGAGCTCCTTTGCCAACGACAGACACTAAGGACAACAACCTGACAGGCCATGTAGAGGCATACGTCAATTCTGTGCTTGTGACCATGCCAGTCAGCGACAGAAGACTGGAAGAAAATCAGGTCAGAGCTACAGAAGGACGATATCCTGTGTGTGGTCATGCATCATGTTCAGACTGGCTGGCCAGATAAGACTACCCTAATCGTCCTCTCAAGACCTACTTCAATGAGAGAGGCAGCATGTCTGTACATGATGGTCTCCTACTCCGAGGGAAGAGGCTCGTCATCCCATCATCAGTGCAGCAAGATGTCCTTCGACACCTCCATGATGGGCATCAAGAAGTCAACAAAACAAAGGAAAATGCTGCCAACTCAGTGTGGTGGCCTGGCCTCTCCCAAGATGTCGACCAGATGGTGAAGACCTGTCCGGAGTGCACCAAGCATCGAAAGGCTAGGGTGGAACCTATGAAGGGGACTCCATTTCCGGAGAGACCTTGGTCCAGGATTGCTGCAGATTTTTCCAGTACAACGGCAAGCTCTTTCTGCTTGCCATTGACTACTACTCCAGAGCCATCGAAATGGCCCTGGTTTCCAGTAGAGTCACAACAGCAGAAACAATAGCAAGATGAAAAAGATCTTCAGTCGCCACGGCATCCCAGACATTGTCGTGACAGACAACGGGCCGCAGTTCACTGCAGAAGATTTCAAGTCCTTTGCACAGTCCTGGGGATCGACCACGTCACATCATCACGCCACTATCCCCAGTCTAATGGAGAGGTTGAACGTGCCGTTCAAACCATCAAAGGTCTCATCAAGAAAACCAATGATGAATACCTTGGCCTCCTAATGTATAGGAATACCCCATTACCCATGGTTTTTCCCCTGCCCAGTTAAGCATGGGACGCAGACTCAAAACCAAGTCCCATGCCATCCCAACCTCCTCTTGCCCCAGACCCCAGATTTCATGACGGTGAAGAAGAGGGAGAGAGAGTACCGTGAGAAGATGACAACCGACTACGACAGAAGACACAGGGTCGTCACCCCAGAAAACCTGTCACCTGGTGATGCAGTCTGGATCCCCGACCTGAAGAAAGAAGGCACAGTCATCCAACGCCACGAGTGTTGTGTATGTGTGGTGTATGCATGCCTGCAGAGCTCGTCCATTGCAACAAAACACCGTGTGGAGAGTATATACTTTACTCTGTACTCATCAACTGAACATCATGGCCGTCCCCCCTTCGTACCCAAGGATTATGGGAAAACAGAACCAAAATGACTTTTATACAAATCTCGTATAAGAAGCATGAACACACATTCCTCCTTACCTTCGAATAACTTCTTTTTTTTTCAAATGAATAAACTGACTAAATGGTTAGCACTTATATCACTGTCATGTGATTAGACTCAACACAAAACTGTTCAAATTTTTTTTTTTGAATATCAAGAGTTCTTTCAAAAGTTATAGGACAGAATCCACTGAATTAGTGTTCTCATAATGAACTTGTAGATTTTCTTATTAGCAGTTCCAACAGTGTCAATGGGTTCAGTCAATTTGTTTCTCACTTCACTCTTTTTTTTTTCTTCTCATGATCATATCTAGATTGACGTGTTGGGTGTTTCATTCGTGAGCTTGGGTGAAACATATTTCTGTACAGAAAATATTAACATTCCCTAATCTTCTCACATCCACTCGCATACAGATCACTTGTCATGTTTTAGTCAGACTGCAGTGATTGTGTAAGTTAACGTCCGTGATCGTCCGTTAGCTAAAGCCGAGTCGTCAAGTTGTATCATAGTCTTTCAGGTAGGCTGGAAGCTTGCGCTGCCGGGCTGGTCTGAATGCAGAACCAGGTACAGCCTGTGTCGGTGTCGGCGTCGAGGTATGCAGTGTTGTGGGTACGGACTTCCTGAAGGTCTGGGCTGGAGTTGACATCACAGGACTTGGTGGAGTTGATGCAGCTCTGGGTGTCTGGACTGCAGCTGGTGCAGGTCGTTGTTGCGATTCCGGATCAGTGCAAGAAGGGTTTGGTATTGTCATTGGGCACACTGGATCATCTTCTTCCTCTTCTTCTCTCCCCCTCGAAGAGTTTGGGTGGCACGCCCTGGATAGGTTTAAAGAATGAGGAGTTCCTGACGATGGTGTTGTTACCACGCTTGGCGGTAACCATGCTGCCATTCTTCTGGGTGACCATGTAAGGATTGGGAGAGAAAGGGGTGGACAGTTTGTTCTTCTTGGGCTGTCGCACAAGCACATGGTCACCTGGCTGGAGTCCTGATGCTTGGTGTGTCGTCGTTGGTCAGCGTAGGCAGACATCTTCTGTTTGCTCACAGTGTCATTATGAGCAATGCGGGTGTTCGGGGAATTTGGGATGAGTGGGATGGTGGGGCTTGGTAGTCCAATGTTCATCTTTCGGCCTGTAAGAGCTTCGAAGGGAGGTATGCCTGTGGAGGCATGGGGAGTTGCTCTGTACAGCCGGGAAAGCCTGAAGCTCAGTCCTCCAGTTGAGGTTTGCTGCTGATGAGGCTCAAATGTTTTTGTTAAGTGAGGCCATGAAGCGTTCTGCCGCACCATTTGCCTCAGGCCAGAGTGGGGATATTTTGCGATGATGAAAACCAAACTCCTTGGCAAAGTTAGTGAAATCTTGGCCATTGAAGGGAGGTCCATTGTCTGTCTTCACAGTTTTGGGTATGCCCTGACGGGAAAAGATTTCTTCAAGATGTGGAGGACAGTAGATGATGAAGTTGAGGAAATGATCTTTACTTCTGGAAATCTGCTATGTTCATCGATGACTACCATCAGATAATCACCGGAAGGGAATGGTCCGGCAAAATCGACTGCAAGTGAACTCCATGGTTCGGAAGGAAATGGGGTGGGAATGATGGGTTCACGAGTCTTGGGACCGGGGTATGATGCTTGGCAGGGAATGCAAGCTTTCACAGTGTCCTCAACTAGCCTGTCAATTCCAGGAAACCAGATTTTCTCACGAATACACTGTTTTGTCTTCACGATTCCTTGGTGAGACTGGTGAGCAATACTGATGGCTTTGACTTGAAGACTTGAGGGGATTATGAGGCGATGGTCTCTGAGGACAAGGCCGTCATGGACTGAAAGTTCATCTCTGAAACGGGCAAAGTTCTCTACGTCTTTGTCATACCATTTTCCAGTTTTGTACAGCAACCATCACTTTCTGGAGGATTTGGTCACTTTGTGTTGCGGTTTTCACTTCTTCCAATGTCATGGACTTTGGGACAGTGTTTTTTGCGATGTAGCAAATGTACTCTTCACCAGAATTTTCACAACGTGGTGTGTCTTGGGATGTCGACTGATATAGTCGGCAGGATTTCGATCGTCCCTTCCTGGGGTGTATACGAGATCCATCTCGTATGACATGAGACGCAAACGCCATCTCTCCATCCTGGCCGTAGTAGGCTTCTGACTGTTCATGATTCCAATGAGTGGCTTGTGATCAGTTGTCACCCGGAAACGTGAGCCAAACAGGTACAGATGAAAATGTACAACACCATACACGACAGCAAGGAACTCACGGTTGGTCTGAGAGTAGCGCTGTTCAGTGGGGGTGAGAGCGCGACTTGCATAACAAATCACTTTTCCGTTCTGGGTCAGGATGGCTCCAAGACCTGTTGGACTGGCATCAACAATGACTTCAGTAGGCTTACTAGTGTCAAAATAAGCCATGACATGTGCACCTGCGAGTGTCTGTTTCAGCTTGTCGAAAGCTTCTTGTTCTTGGTTTCCCCATTTCCAGGTTGTGTCCTTCTTTGTCAGGTTCCTCAGTGGTTCTGTGGTGGTTGCATAGCCGGGGATAAACCTGGCGACATACTGACACATGCCTAGGAAGGACCTTACTTCTGCAACGGACGTTGGGGCTGGCGTATCGACGATCGTTCTGATCTTCTCTGGGTCTGGCGATACTCCATTCTGACCAAATACGTGTCCATAGAATGTGAGTTGGTGTACTGAGAAAACACACTTGTCCTTGTTCAGTTTGGCTCCTCTATCACTGAGCCTCTTCAGTGTTGCCTTCAGGCTCTTATCATGCTCTGCTTGGGTTTTTCCGTGTACTATGATGTCGTCAGAAAGGTTGCGGGCACCTGGGGTATCTTGCAAAAGTTCTGCAATGGCATTTTGGAAGATTTCGGACGCTGCGTTGACGCCGAAAAGTAGACGCTTGTACCGGCGTAGACCTACATGCGTGCTGAAAGTGGTAATGTACCGAGAATCTTCAGCCAGTTCGAGTTGGTGGTATGCACCGGAAAGGTCCAGTTTACTGAAAACTGTGGAGCCGTTCAGATCGGCAATGAGGTCATCTAGTGTTGGCATGGGGTGTTTCTCGCGTTTGATTGCTTTATTGGCCTCTCTCATATCTACACATAGTCTGACACCTCCATTTTTCTTTGGAACTGTTACAGTAGGGCTGACCCATGGAGTAGGACCGTCAACTTTTTCGATGATGTCGTCTTTTTCAAGTCTCCCAAGCTCACGCTCGACGTCTTTGCGAACATGAAACGGTATGCGTCTATGCTTCTGCATGATGGGTTGTTTTGACTTGTCAATATGGAGCTTTACTTCCACACCTCGATTTTTCCGGTTCCCTCACTGAAGAGCAAAGGATACTGCTGTTGGAAAGGGGTGTTGGGAGTGGAGGTTGAGAAGGCAAACTGTATCATGTGTAGTGCCTGAGCTGTGGGGGAGCTGAGGAGATTGTGGTTGGGTTTGTCACCTTTCACAACATAGAAAGTGGTTCTCTGGCTGTGAGTGTTGAACTCAATGTCAGTGGTGAAATAACCTTTCACACGAAGTGAGGTGTTCATGCCGTATGGAAAAATTGGGGGACATGGTCCATACAGCTGGACATTTGGGCACACTCTGGTGTATGTGTCATAGTCTAGAATGTTCACAGTCGCCCCTGTGTCCACAATGAACTTGACTTGGGTATTGAAGATATACGCCTGTACTACTGGTGATTTGGGAGAGTATCTGCTGGATACAGTGTACACGCTTTCATCGCTGAATGTTCCGGGTTCATCATCCATGTCATCATCAGCATGCTTAGAAAACAAGATGTCTTACCTTGTGGGGCGAAGACGACTCACATACCCTGGCAAAGTGTCCAATCTTGAAACACTTTTTGCACTCCTTCCCCTTGGCTGGACAGGAGTTGTAGTGGGGAAGATCGTACCCACAGTAGCGACAGCGGGACACAGACGATGGGCCACCACCACTGTGTGAAGAACCACGGTGTAGCCGGCCACCTCGTCCACCTCTGGAAAGCACACCACCACGAGCACGAAAACCACCGCTGCTTCGAGGACCACTGCTGTAACCGGTATTGTGACTTCCACCAGAGCCATGACCACCACGGTCATCACCACTTTGTCTGTAACCACATCGCTTTGCCACCCCATTCACTGAAACAGTATTGAAACTGTCACACACTCTTTCGATCTCTGCTGCTCTGGAGTCAGAAAGTTCGAGGGCTTTGGCCTGATCAAGTACAGCTTTCAGATTCATATTGTCCTTCAGTGCCTTCCGCCGCACACGGGCAGAAGTGCAACCCTGAATAATCTGCGCTAGGATCTCTTTATCTATTTCGTGAAAGTCACATAGCGATTCGAGACTTTGGAGACGTGTGTAGAAGCTATCAATGGACTCACCATCCTGTTGTTTTGCTTGACGGAACTTAAAAGTTTCGTAAGCGGTGTTCTGTTTTGGAGTGAAATAGTCAGTGACTTTTTGAGGACTACATATTCATTTGGAGTTGGGGCCACGCCTTCGGTTACAGCACCAATTCCCTTTTGTTCATCTGTCATAGATTCGTAAATTTCAAAAATATCATCACCCTATAATGTAATAACAATGCCTTCTTTCTGGCATCGGTCTGTATGTCTAAAGCACAGAGTAAATTTTCTAATTTCATAATCCATGTTTTCCATCGAATGCCGGTACTACTCTCCTCTGTGTGAACAGGAAATTTCTCAAAGTTCAGTAAACTGGTAGCCATGTCGTTCTACGAACTGCTGTACTGTAGGCTTGAGCCTTGACATAAATCAAATATCACCTGAATGTTAATTTCGCTTTGTCCGCGCGAAGTCCATGAGGTATCCTCGTCGCCAAATGTTGTGTATGTGTGGTGTATGCATGCCTGCAGAGCTCGTCCATAGCAACAAAACACCGTGTGGAGAGTATATACTTTACTCTGTACTCATCAACTGAACATCATGGCCGTCCCCCCTTCGTACCCAAGGATTATGGGAAAACAGAACCAAAATGACTTCTTATACAAATCTCGTATAAGAAGCATGAACACAACAACGAGGCTCCAAGATCTGTGGTTATTGAAACATCTGACGGTGGCCTCCTACGCAGAAACCGTCAGATGACCAGGAAGCTCCACCAGCCAGCAGACCAGTCCAGCCCAGCACACGTACCTCCTCTACAGGTCAGCCCACATCCTGGAAGAGAGGTGCCTCCTACCCAACTCCCAGAAGACGGGACCACATCTGGAGAGAGATCCCCTGGCCAGAGCCCCTTATGCCAACAACAGACGGGTGCCAGAGGAACACCTACATCTCCAGAGGGACTTCAACCCTTACCCAGAAGATCTGCACGGGCCCACAAGAAGCCACAGCGCCTCATCGAACAGTTGTGAAAACAAAAGAGACGCTGGTGAAAGACCCGGTGCCACGAAAGACAAAAGCAAATAGACACTGGTGAAAGACCCGGTGCCACAAAGGCAAAAGCAAATAAACACTGGTGAAAGACCTGGTGCAGTGATTTACATCTAGTCAGACACCCTTACCGGTTCTAGTCATGATATAAATTAAAGTTTACAAAGATTAGATTAATCTTGCATCACAATTCCGTAATTAAGAACAGTTTATTATGATTGGAAGACTGAAACTGATTTGATAATGAAAAAAACATTTAAGATGTTTTCGTCAGACAAGGAACCTTTAACGGTAGAAAGATAACTTTCCCGCCTTACAAAAAGGGGAGATGTAGTGTATGCTGTTTTAAGCATGGACTGTACCGGAACAGTATACCAGCTTCGGCTCTGCATGATGGCGGCGACCGCATCTGTATCTTAGTGTACTTAGCAAATAAAGTCCATATCTTTCGAATCAAGCACCGCCTTTACCTTATTGAGTGTGCGGCATACCATTACAAATGTCTTTACTGTCTCATTTCTGTACCATCTGCATGTCCTGGGCGTTACATCCAAATGAGTCTCTCCAATGGAAGGTCGCTCGTTACTTCATGCCAAGCAGGGATTCCTATTCCCCTCTCCACGTTTTAAAGCAGGTTCATGGAGTCAGTCAGTACTAAAGCTTGCTGAGTTTGAGACTGGACTGAGAATGAGTTTCAGTTCCAGTGTCAGTTTCAGTTTCATCGAGGAGGCGTCACTGCGTGCGGACTGGCCCATATACGCTGCACCACGTCCGCTAGGTTTTGAGACCACACTGCCTTGATTTAAAGCTGATGGATAAATGCATTAAAAGATAAGATGAGAGAATTTAAGAAGAGGGTCTCATGGGTACGACTTAGCAGATGTCTGATCTACGGATTAGCCAGACACGCTGGTAAGACCTACCTAACATTGGTTGTGCCATTTTAATCATGGTGTGTGTGTGTGTGTGTGTGTGTGTGTGTGTGTGTGTGTGTGTGTGTAGTGAATGTACACAATCGTGTGTATGGATGTGTAGGCACGGGCCCATGTGTGTGTGCGAGAGCAGGTGTGTGCATGATGTGTGTTTATGTGTATCCATTGAGAGAGAGAGAGTGTGTGTGTGTGTGTGTGTGTGTGTGTGTGTGTGTGTGTGTGTGCGTGCGTGCGTGCGTGCGTGCGTGCGTGCGTGCGTGCCCGCGCGCTTGTGTGTGTGTATGTGTATGATTAAATACACACACACACACACACACACACACACACACACACACACACACACACACACACACACATATATATATACTGAGAGGCAATGAAAACGCAATCCCCATTTCGTCCCCGAAAAATGTCACCTCAGCCAAAATAATGTGAATTATGCACGAGGCATGCAACCTAGCACGCGTATGTTGTATTGCGACGATCTGTATTGACAGGCACAGTTGGGTTCATGACGTCATGAGTAAACCACTCCAACACATCTTTTACTGATAACTGCAAAACACGTGCAACACAGGCATACTGTGATTGCATGCAAACAGCCCATGGCTGTCCCCTATAAAAACACACATTGGCGTTTTACTGACACTCGTACGCACCATGCCGCGGTTAACCACAGACCAGAGAAATCAAGCCATTGGCATGCTGAGGGCAGGCACTGCTCACATCAGGGCCGCACAACATTTCAATGTACACCCATCAACCATAACCCGTCTTGCGACTCGGCACCAAAACACTGGAAGTGTAAAC
Source organism: Conus ventricosus (assembly GCA_018398815.1). Lineage (NCBI taxonomy): Eukaryota > Metazoa > Mollusca > Gastropoda > Neogastropoda > Conidae > Conus > Conus ventricosus. Next base: position 2,590 of record JAFLJL010018520.1, on the reverse strand, counting down.
GACCGTCCACGCCCAGGCGTCCAACGTGTGACGACGGCACGACAGGACCGCTACATTGTCACGCAGCACCTCCGGAGTCGTTTCCAGCCAGCTGCACAAACAGCCCGCAACACTATTGGGACTAGAGAAAGACCAATCAGCAGCCGTACCGTGCGTCGGCGTCTGGCAGCAGCAGGGCTACGGGCACGTCGACCATACCAAGGTCAGATCTTAACCCATCGCCATCGACTAGCACGCCAGCGATGGGCTGCCGCAGGTGGCTTTCTGGGGAACAGGGTTTGGGGGAATGTTGTTTTTTCGGATGAATCCCGGTTCAATGTCTCTTTCCCGGATGGCCGTGATCGTGTGTGTCGACGTCAGGGTGAACGTTTTGCGCAACACTGTGTCATTGAGCGAGATCGTTATGGGGGTGGAGGGGTAATGGTCTGGGGTGCCATAAATGCTCAATTTCGATCGGAGCTTGTGTTTGTGCCAGGCAACTTGACGGCAAGGCGTTATATTGACACTGTTCTTGAGCCAGTTCTTCCTCTCTGGAGACAGCATGGTGGCAACAGACTAGTGTTTCAGCAGGACAATGCTCGACCCCACACAGCCGTTCTCACACGAAATTTCCTTCGGGACAGCAATGTGGATGTCATGCAGTGGCCCTCCGTGTCCCCAGACATGAATCCCATTGAACATTTGTGGGACGAACTTGGACGACGTGTGCAAGGTCCGCAGAATCCCCCAACTACCGTTGCTGAGCTCACCCAAGCATTGCAGCATCACTGGAACGTGATACCGATCCGTATCATCCGTCGTTTGTGCGCTTCAATGCCCCGACGTTTGCAAGCTTGTGTTTGTGCTCAAGGGGGACACACCAGATATTGACAGTGTATTCCTTCTGTCGCGCCTAAATGGGCTTCACTTCAGGCGAATGTGCACCTGTTATAGGCAAACTAATGTACAGTGGTCGCACTTTTGTCACACGTATTTGCTTTGATGTGTGTTTGTTTCAGTTCAATAAAATTGTCAGTTGACAATGGAATTGCGTTTTCTTTGCCTCTCAGTATATATATAGAAAGAGAGAGAGAGAGATCAGTATATTTAAAATGCCTAAAACAATTTTTTTTTAAGTGCTCAACCCCTTGGGGAGCAACATTAGTTAAAACAAGTTAAAAGAGGAATCTTAAAACTATCTACAAATTTGTTTCGAGCGTGTTGCGCTGTTATCAGGATGGTTTTTGGTTTGCCCACCGCCGATGTTATATAGCGTGTGGGCTCCCGTTTGCGGTTGTTTGCACGTGCGGGTTGGCTGCACGTGTTTTTGGGGGGCTTTCAGGTTTTTGTTTTGGGTGTGTTCACTAACAACGATTTCCATTTATGCCTGCAGTTGTTTACTATTTCTGTTTTGGTGTTTAAAGTTGCTAAGTGTGGTTTGCATAGTATTAACCATTTGGTGGGGGGGGGGGGGGGGGGGGACGCCAAAGACTTGTCGAGAGGAGACAACAGCAGTGCTGGCAGTCATATAACAAAGAGCAAATGGTTAATAATATGCAAACCACACTTAGCAACTTTAAACACCAAAACAGAAATAGTAAACAACTGCAGGCATAAATGGAAATCGTTGTTAGTGAACACACCCAAAACAAAAACCTGAAAGCCCCCCAAAAACACGTGCAGCCAACCCGCACGTGCAAACAACCGCAAACGGGAGCCCACACGCTATATAACATCGGCGGTGGGCAAACCAAAAACCATCCTGATGACAGCGCAACACGCTCGAAACAAATTTGTAGATAGTTTTAAGATTCCTCTTTTAACTTGTTGTAACTATATATATATATATATATATATATATATATATATTATATATATATATATATATATATAATATATATATATATATATATATATATATATATATTATATATATATATATATATAATATATTTATATAATAATATTTTATATTTAATAATTTATATATATTTAATTTTATATATTAATATATATTATGACATATAGAGCAAGCTTTGTTTATAATTCAATATTTCTTGCAGTCATTAGAACATAAGCTGCTCTGAAAATGCTGGAAACGGTGCTCGTTGGGCCTACTTACCTTAGAATTTATTAGTTTATTACATATATACATTTTTTTTGTATGCATGTTGGTTTTTTTTGTATGCATGTTTTTATTCAAAGCACAAATAATGCACTCATCTTACAGACTAGTGGACAATGTCACTAAAATCGGCAATGATTCAACAACATGCCGCCACATTCAACAAAGAATTAATTTGACCGGACGATTTTTAAATAAACAACAGAGCGATTATTGCAAATGGCGGACGCCAAAGACTTGTCGAGAGGAGACAACAGCAGTGCTGGCAGTCATATAACAAAGAGCAGATTTATTCAAAACTGTAACTAGCAAAAAGATGAAGGAGTGTTTTATGACTTTTGATTTTGATTTTGTGATTATGTGTTTATTGTACGTATTGTTGGATATCAATATCAACAGAGTCGATTAGCCTTTAAAAAAAAAAAAAAAAGTCAGAGGTGGGAGTTGAGTCCATCCGGGATTGTGGTGCCAAGGCGAGAGATGATC
>JAFLJL010018518.1:7500-37108 GCA_018398815.1 Conus ventricosus | reverse complement strand
TTGTTAGCCGGCTAATTCTTCTCTTTTTGCGCAATTTGTTTTTGGTTTTCAAAATTATAAAAAGGAATATTGTTTGAGACCACTTTTTTCCGGTTAATTCAATCTTTAACCTGGCCAGTCAAAATTATATCTTAAAGTCTTTCTCCTTTTTATGCATTTGGTGATGCGGTAGTCGGCGGGGATGGGAGAGAACCTGGTGATTCAGGGTTGGTACTTGCTTGGTCTCGCTCGTCCGCCCCTGTCACAATTGCCGGTCTCACATTCTTCGGCCACCGTCTGTTTGTGTGTGCAAGGAGAACGAGTTTTATGTTCGCGAGCGTGCGTACGCATGATTATTGTTTGGATGCGTGGTTGAAATTTGTGTTATTTTGAAATGTTGCCATAAGATGTGGGGATATTGTGCCATTGAATTATTATTATTTGCAAATGTGGTGGCAGACGTAAAGCCATGGTTGCTTTATTAGTTCAATTCCTAAGAAAGGAAATGTTAAACGTGAGTGAGAGAAGGATGAAGATAATTATATTTGTTTTATACCTGTTAATTTAATGCAGTCTCTTACTGCTTCGTATGAGAAGACTTTAACGAACATTCCTGATTTGGTCGGTTGGCTGCGTGTATGCTCAAGTCTGTGTTTGAGCTATGTGGTTGGGGCATTTAGTAAACCTCCCCTCGCCCATCATGCGAGTGGCTGTTAAGGTTTAACAGCGTGTGTCAGACAGTACTGACTGCGGGGTTCCAGTACCCGTCTGTCTACTTTCCTCCCAGTTACCTTGTCCCTCCTCCCGGAGGCTTCACCCGGAGCACACACTGGTGGGGGCCAACGTGCTGGTTGGGACCACGCACTGGTGGGGGCCACGCGCTGGTTGGGACCACGCATGGTGGAGGCCACGTACTGGTGGGAAAGCCCGTGGACTTGGCTGGACGGTCCTGATCCCCGTCCAGGACCCCCAGCAACGCTGCCTCGTCCCCCGAGGCGCGCTCTCCATCTGTTTGTGCGGGTCAAGGGTGTCGGCCTTCGACATCTCTCTCTTCAGGAACCGACCCGGTTTGGGGCACTCATTTGCAGCAGGGTGTTCCTAGTAGACTTTGGAGAGGGCAGGGGTGTGGGGCACTACATCTCGGGAAAGGGATGGGTGCTGGAATCATTTATTTGTGATTGTGATTGTGCACGTTGTGTGTGCTGGAATTATTTATTTATGATTATGATTGTGTAGTCGTGTGTGTTGGGATGCTTGTTGTGTGTGTTTGGAATGCTTGATTGTGATTGTGCATGGTGCGTGCGTTGAAATATTTATTTGTGATTGTGTGTGTTGATGTGAATAAATGGGGTGTTGTATCGTAATCTTTCTTGTGTGGGCTCTTGCGAGGCGTGTGAGGTCAGTCACTCCCTTCACTCCCATCTAGACCGATCCTGTCAGGGCAGACCTCCAGGGGTCGGTCGTGACATTTGTGGGGGCTCGTCCGGGATGTGAAGGGCTCTGGCTGTCTCTCTCTGTTTCGCGGAGTACCTGTCCAGTTTTGTTTGTTTTGTATGCGTTTAGTTAGTGTGTCATGTTTGTTTGTGGGTGGTTGGCTGGGTGACTCTAGCGTGCAGGGAGTCTTCTGGTGGCCTGAAGGAACATCTGGCGTGACTGGGGAATCGAGGTGAGTCCTAGGCAGAATCGACCGCGTCCAGACCTCCTTCCGCCGGGTACCTCACGCGGATACGGCCGTAAGTCTTGCCTTTCTGTAGCACTCAGTCTGCATTCCTGTTTTGTGGTTAGCCAGTTTTTTTTTACCGGGTGGTTATTGAGTACAGGGGGTTGTATCGGACGTTAGTGTCACTTTTTTCCTCTCCGGATTCCGTCTGCCAGTTTGTTTTGTTTTTTCCGGCCAGCCCACCGCACTGTTGCTCGTGCTGTGGAGCGCGGTGTTGCCAGAGTGGGGGCAGCCGGACATAGTTTTTTTTTTCTTTTTTTTTCGGTGAGCCCACCGCACTGTTGCCGTGCTGTGGAGCGCGGTGTTGCCAGAGTGGGAGCAGCCGGAACTTGTCCGCACACACACACACACACACACACACACACACACACACACACCACACACACACCCACACACACACACACACAACACACACACACACACCACACCACACACACATATACACACACCCCTAAAATAGCTGTTTTTCAAGTGGAATTGTCTTTCCCCTGTATTTGATAACTGTAGGATATAGTTGTCATGGCAGCGTCCTGCGCTGGTGGTTATGGCGACGCGTGCGTCAAAGAAAAAGGGTCTTCTAAATGTAGTCCCCACTATTAGTACCAGCACTTCGACTACAGTGACTTCCACTTATTCCAGTGCTGTAGCTGATGTCCAGTGAGTACTTTCACTTCTTCTTCGCTAGGGGATTTTCCTGCGGAGACCCAACTGGCACTTCCGCTCAGAAGCGTCAGAGTATAGCGAAGCAACTGTGGGCTTCTGTTGAGTCACAGAAACCGAAACCTCTCTTTTCCCTGCTTCCCCTCGTAAGGAGCATGCCCGGGGAGACTTTCCTCAGGGGAAATAGTCGAGACCCAAGGGACGGGTCAAACGGGTCATCCTCCGTGTCAGGAGTGGTGAATCCTGCCCAGGACATTGCTTCCGTCCTGATGTTTCTGGAGCGACAGCGACGGGAGGATGAGGCCCTCCGTAGGGAAGAGGTTGTCAGGCAGGAAGCCCTACGTAAGGAAGAGGCTGCTAGGCAGGAATCCTGCGGAGGGAAGAGCTAGATAGGCAGGAAGCTCTCCGTAGGGAAGAGCGCAGAGAGGAGGCTGCTCAGCGTAGGGAAGAGGCTGCCAGACAGGAAGCTTTGCGTAGGGAAGAGGCTGCCAGACAGGAAACCTCAGTAGGGAAGAGCTGGATAGGATGGAGGCTCTGCGTAGGGAAGAGATGGAACAACTTCTTTCACGGACTCCCACGTCTGTAAACCAGGGGGTTGATCGACAGGCAAGTGATAGAGTTAGAGGCCCAAAGTTAAAGCTTCCAGAGTTCAGGCCTAGTGAGGACATTGATATGTTCTTAGAGCATTTCGACAAAGTTGCTAGTCATACCAATTGTCTGAGGAACAAAAGGCCATGCACCTTTTTTTCTGGATTATCTGGTACTGCAAGAGAGTGTGTGCTCACTCTAAATGAAGGCGCGTCTTATGCAGACATGCAGTTGGCTCTGCGTAAGCGTTTCCACCTTACTCCAGAAACGTACAGGAGGAAGTTTAGGTCCATGAAAAAGCACAACGATGAGACCTTTGTGCAGTTTGGAGATAGGCTGCGCAAAACGCTAGGGTACTGGCGTCAGTTGGCTAAGCTGGAGCTGGAGGATCTGATTCTCATTGAACAGCTTACCAACACTGTGTCCCCAGAGTTGAGGATTCGTATAGGCGAGACAGCACCTCAGGATTTCGCTGCTGCGATTCAAACCGCTGAGGTGTTTGCTGAAGCTCGCAGAGCTTATGGGCATCGCCCAGATACGGACAGGAAGCCCTCCCAGGATTTAGCGGCAATAAGGCGTCGACGACCGCTAGCGGGTCGAACAAGGCAGGCAGTTCATCGGGGCCCTCAGCACCCCGACTGTGTTTTTCTTTGTGGTCGTCCTGGCCACATTAGGAAAGATTGTCCTAAGCCGCCAGTAGTCATGGGGCTAGTTCTTTCCAGCGTCCTCGTGCCTCGGCTAACGTGGGGTCCACCCAGCTTCTGGTGGTACCGAGTGCCCAGTGTTCCTTTCTGTTGTTGGTTCTTCCTTGGTCGACACCATCAGGGATTCGGGAGCATCAACGATCTTTGTGGATAAGGATTTGGTTTCCCCTGAGGCCCGGCGGGGCGCCAGTTTATGATGTGTGCGGGTTGGAGGCTGGTTTCACCTCCACCCGTCCTTCTGTACTCATTCCGATCTCCACCCCCTACTTCTGTGGCGAAGTATGGGCTATCGCGGTGGAGCGACCTCTGTATTCCCTTCTTATAGGGAATACTATCACCTTTGCGGACGGACGCAGTCAGTCCGTGTCTACGGATCTGCCGTACAGGCGTGTGTGGGAGTTACCACACGCGCCAAAGCTAAGAGGCAGGAACAGGAATTGCGTCCCGTTCTGCAGCCGATCTCTGACGAGGTTCTGGCCAGGGCCGATCCTGCTTACCATGATCCGTCTTCAGGCCAGGGACTTGGATGTCCACGCCTGCGACAACTGGTGGGTCGTCCCGCTCAGTCTGCCCGACACGCCAAGGTGACCTTCAAGCTCCACAAGGGGATCCTCTTTAGGGTTTTCACTCAGGCAGATCGTGTGGCCAAGCAGCTTGTCGTTCCCAAAGCTTGAGAGATCTGTTTCTCCGGCAGGGCCCATGATTCACCTATGGCAGGTCATATGGGCTCAAAACGGACTCTCGAGCGAGTTAGGCAGGATTTCTTCTGGCCAGGGATGAACTCACAGGTTAGGCAGTACTGCCGCAGTTGCGATACCTGCCAACGGACAACGCCTAAGGGGCGCTTGAGGCGTGTTCCCCTGGGATCAGTGCCACTGGTTGGGGAGCCATTCAGCAAGGTTGGGGTCGACCTGGTGGGACTCATTAAGCCACCATCCGATCGCGGTCACCGCTACATCTTGGTAGTGGTGGACTACGCGACTCGGTACCAGAGGCTGTCCCACTTAGGACTATCGATGCCCCTACGGTTGCTGAGGCTCTCTGGCAGATTTGGAACGCGCACTGGCGTGCCCAAGAAGATCCTTTCAGACCAGGGGACCCAGTTTCTGTCCGATATCATGAAGGAGGTGAACACTCTGCTTAATGTTCATAAGGAGACAACGTCACCCTATCATGCGCAGGCCAATGGCCTTGTCGAGCGTTTCAATGGGACGACGTTGAAGCAGATGTTGCGTCGCCTATGTGCAGAGCAACCTCGTGAGTGGGATTCGCTTTATTCCTGCTGTACTGTTCGCCTACAGGGAGGTTCCACAGGAAGCATGCGGTTTTCCCCATTTGAACTCCTGTATGGCAGAACAGTGCGAGGACCCACCAACATCCTGAAGCAGATGTTGGACCCACGACGATGTGGAACCGGTGGTTAAGGAAGAAAGTCGTTACGTGGTCGATCTGCGCAAACCGCATCGCTGACACTTGCCAGCTTGCTCAGCAACACTTGCAGTCGGCCAAAACCAAGTACAAAGCTTTGTACGATCGGCGCAGTGTTGAGCCAGATGATGAGGTGTTGCTTCTCCTTCCACAAAAGAAGAACAAGTTGCAGCTTGCTTGGCAGGGCCCTTTTGTAGTCTGCAGTCGGGTGGGTGACTGGGACTATAGGATTCGCGTGCGAGGCAAGAGCGCCTGTATCATGCCAACCTCTTGAAGGCATACGTACGACGAACTCAGTGCCAGGCAGGCTTCACCCTGTCGTTGTGGAGAGTGGCGATGAGCACGCCGTGTCGGTGGTTCAGGACATCCCCACTGTTCCTCTCGTCGAGGAGGAGTCGTGGCAGGATGTTTGCTTTGGGACCGGCCTCTCCTCAGGTCAGACAGATCAACTGCGCAGGTTGTGCCAGGAGTTCCAGGACGTGCTCACGAATCGTCCCCTGCACAGTACCCTTGGCGAGTGTACGCTCGAATTAACCACCGAGACCCCGATTAGGGTTAAACAGTACCCTCTGCCTCACTCCAGACGTCTGCCATTCAACAGGAGGTGCAGGCCATGCTAAGGTTAGGGGTCATTGAAACGTGCGAGTTCCCCGTACTCATCCCCCATCCTCCTGGTAAAGAAGAAGGATGGCAAAATGAGATTTTGCGTCGATTTTCGTCGATTGAATAAGGTTCTCCAGTTTGATGCTGAACCTATGCCGGACGTCGACAGGATCTTCGCTCAGCTGAGTACAGGCCAACTATTTCTCCAAGTTTGATCTCGCAAAGGGGTACTGGCAGATTCCCATGCGCCGAGAGGACAAACCAAAACGGCATTCACGACGCCTGAGGGACAGTTCCAGTGGAACGTGATGCCTTTTGGCCTCAAGACTGCTGGAGCAATTTTCAGTCGCGTCATGCGACAATTGCTCCTCCCTCTCGATACGCCAGATCTGAACAACTTCATGGATGACCTGCTACTTAGTTCTGTAGAGTGGAACTCGCACGTCTCGCTCCTCCGTCGCCTGTTTCTTCGTTTGCGCGAGGTTCAGATGTCAGCCCGTCCTTCCAAATGCCAGCTTGGTCAGGACGAAATTTCCTTTCTGGGACTCATTTGCAGCGGGGTTTGATCGCTCCTGAGGAAGACAAGGTGGCCAAAATTGCAGGTGCCAAACCTCCTGGTACCAAAAGGGAATTGCGGTCGTTCCTTGGACTTGCGGGGTACTACCGCAAGTTCATCCAGGACTTTGCGAAGGTTGCCCGCCCCTCACTGACTTGACGAAGGGGAGGAAGCCAGAACGTTTGGTTTGGGGTTGAGAGTTGCCAACAGGCTTTTGACGCCTTGAAGATGGCCCTGACCACTCGTCCAGTCCTGGCTCTCCCAGATCCCAGTCTCCCTTTTGTCCTGCGGACTGATGCTTCTGCAGTGGGGATTTGGGCAGTGTTGTTACAGGATCAGGGAAGGGACTTCAACCGCTTGCTTACGCGAGCAAAAAACTTACTGATGCCGAGACTAGGTACCACACGATTGAACAAGAGTGTTTAGCAGTCGTGTGGGGCATCAGGATAGTTTTACCCCTATTTGTACGGCCGTGAGTTTGTGCTGGAGAGTGATCACCATCCTCTCCAGTACCTGGACCGGATCCGGCCAGTCAGTCGTCGACTCATGGGATGGGCAGTGGAACTGCAGAGTCATGCATTCACTTTCCGCCATATCAAGGGTTCCAGCAATACGGATGCTGACTATCTCAGCCGAGCTCCGTATCAGCACATCGGAGAAATCAGTCAGAGGGACACTTCCCGTCAACTAGGGTTATATCCCTTTTGGTCTTGTTTCAGGTGTAGTGACGGTTTTCACTTCAGTGACGTTAACGGTAGTGAATCACCACTGGTTTGGATTGTTATTTTCATTGTTGGAAGGTTTGCTTAGTTGTTTGATAAATGTAGTATCATGTATTTCCTTGTGTGATTCTATCGTGGAACGTTTGTATTGGATTTATCGTACTCTGTCGATCACAGAGGGTTGGGTTCGGTCCCATTGTTGTGAATTTGCACATGCGTCAAGGTTCAAAGGAGCACTGTATCTCAGAGAAACAGATGCTTTTAGAAGGGGGGTTTGTTACGAGTTTGTTACGAGGCCTATGACGATTGACCCATCTAGGGTGGTGGAATTGTTCATTTGGTTGTTGTTGTTGTTGTTGTCGTATATCCGTCCCTTAATGTGGCTTGTGGTGTGGTCGCACCTTTGGCGTGGTTTAGCTCAGATTAGGTTTACTTTCTCTCTCTCTCTCTCTCTAATTCCACTGCCCGTGCAATTCATCCTGCAGGTTCACGGGTGGCTGGTATCTTTTTCTTGTACTGGCTGTCTCTATCGGCCTCTCACCTGTCTTTTCACCTGCCGCACGTGCAAGGTTCCTCTTAGGTTTGAGGTATTCTCACCGTGACGTAGCGTGGCATGTTAGCCGCCATCGCTGAGGCAGGTTTTCACTTCACTCGAGCGGAAGATGTCTCTGGGAGCGCCTGCTCCGGTCCTGGTTCTTCACCATATCGTCGAAGGTACAGTCGGTACTTTCTTTTCCTACAGTCGGCCTGTAGGAGGGAGACATCACTTCATCTCTTTCCGCATCTGCGCTGCTGTTCTCTCGACTGGACAGAGGGCAGAGAGAGTCGTTTGACCCACCACTCGGGTCACCCACGGGTAGCTGGTAAGCATCAGTTTCGTGGTTTGTTGTTTGTTTGTTTTTTTGTTGTTGTTAGCCGGCTAATTCTTCTCTTTTTGCGCAATTTGTTTTTTGGTTTTCAAAATTATAAAGGAATATTGTTTGAGACCACTTTTTTTCCGGTTAATTCAATCTTTAACTGGCCAGTCAAATTATATCTTAAAGTCTTTCTCCTTTTTATGCATTTGGTGATGCAGTAGTCGGCGGGGATGGGAGAGAACCTGGTGATTCAGGGTTGGTACTTGCTTGGTCTCGCTCGTCCGCCCCTGTCACAATTGCGTCTCACATTCTTCGGCCACCGTCTGTTTGTGTGTGCAAGGAGAACGAGATTTATGTTCGCGAGCGTGGTACGCATGATTAGTTGTTTGGATGCGTGGTTGAAAATTTGTGTTATTTTGAAATGTTGCCATAAGATGTGGGGATAATTGTGCCATTGAATTATTATTATTTGCAAATGTGGTGGCAGACGTAAAGCCATGGTTGCTTTATTAGTTCAATTCCTAAGAAAGGAAAATGTTAAACGTGAGTGAGAGAAGGATGAAGATAATTCATATTTGTGTTATACCTGTTAATTTAATGCAGTCTCTTACCTGCTTCGTATGAGAAGACTTTAACGAACATTCCTGATTTGGTCGGTTGGCTGCGTTATGCTCAAGTCTGTGTTGAGCTTATGTGTTGGGGCATTTAGTAAACCTCCCCTCGCCCATCATGCGAGTGGCTGTTAAGGTTTAACAGCGTGTGTCAGACAGTACTGGACTGCGGGGTTCCAGTACCCGTCTGTCTACTTTCCTCCCAGTTACCTTGTCCCTCCTCCGGAGGCTTCACCCGGAGCACGCACTGGTGGGGGCACGCGCTGGTTGGGACCACGCACTGGTGGGGGCCACGCGCTGGTTGCGACCACGCACTGGTGGAGGCCACATACTGGTGGGAAAGCCCGTGGACTTGGCTGGACGGTCCTGATTCCCCGTCCAGGACCCCCAGCAACGCTGCCTCGTCCCCGAGGCGCGCTCTCCATCTGTTTGTGCGGGTCAAGGGTGTCGGCCTTCGACATCTCTCTCTTCAGGAACCGACCCGGTTTGGGGCACTCATTTGCAGCAGGGTGTTCCTAGTAGACTTTGGAGAGGCAGGGGTGTGGGGGCACTACATCTCGGGAAAGGGATGGGTGCTGGAATCATTTATTTGTGATTGTGATTGTGCACGTTGTGTGTGCTGGAATATTTATTTATGATTATGTTGTGTAGTCGTGTGTGTTGGGATGCTTGTTGTGTGTGTTGGAATGCTTGATTGTGATTGTGCATGGTGCGTGCGTTGAAATATTTATTTGTGATTGTGTGTGTTGATGTGAATAAATGGGGTGTTGTATCGTAAATCTTTCTTGTGTGGGCTCTTGCGGGCGTGTGAGGTCAGTCACTCCCTTCACTCCCATCTAGACCGATCCTGTCAGGGCAGACCTCCAGGGGTCGGTCGTGACAAACATGATGAAATCGAAACAACATTTGTGAGTGCACATGTGCTAACCTTAGTGAATTACATTAACATGATGAAATCGAAACAACGTTTGTGAGTGCTCATGTGTAATATAAATTAGGATAATGAAATCGCGTTTGCTAGAATCCTAGACATGGATGGACTACGGGATCTTACAAAGAAGTAAGAGCAACAGAGGTGTAGAATAGACCAGGTTAATCGAGAAATATCTTCGTTAAAAAATTTAACAATGAGTCCGATTCTCAATCACAGTCCCAGTGAAGGGCATAGCATGACGTTACGGAGTCAATATTCTCTGTAGAAACCAGCAGGTAGTTATTGATTTTTACCCGTCTGCCGCTAGCGCCTTGCAGTGGGTGTTGGAGAGTGCGTTGCAGTGGTGTTATTGATCGTGTATGGGCAATGAATGTTTTGCAGATTTAATTTTATTTATTAATTAAAAAATGACTGTCGAACTCAGTGAATCTGATTTAAAGAATTGCAATGAACTATTTGACGAGACAATGAAAGTGTTAAACATTGATTTTAGTGAATTGGTTTTGAGAATGATGTAAACAATATAAAAAAAGATCATAGTGAAACTATTTGAGGAAGCAATCAAAGTGATGAACATTGACTGTAGTGATTCAGAAAAAGCTAAAATATTGGCGGGTGTTATTGTAAGGTAACGTGTCTTGAAGTGTTGCAACGATTGGGTGAAGAAATAAAAAGCGCGTTTTACTTAGTTTAATTTACATTTTTTTTTTAATTTACGTAAATATTTGAGTTAAAAAATGAGCCTCACAAGCGTGTCTGAGTTTGAAAAACTGCCAGCCAGCGCACTGGTGAAAGGTAGTGACAAACAATGAAGCAATATGTTTTAGTGAAGTAGATATGGACATCATTAACCCATCGAACGTTCATGAAAGCGTAGCACATGCTATCTCTAAAATCCCAGAGTTTCTTCAGATGGAGCCGCCAGTAAAAGTGCTGTTGACCGTTCTGATTGATTATATAACGCCTGATGATAGTAACATGGAAGTCTGGGTTCAACTAAACAGAAAGAAGTTATTAGCTATCGCAACTTTAATTCTGACTGGGCTGATTACATGCTTACACAGTTTAACCATGCAAGTGAAGAAGCAAAATTGCGCGGTTCTGGATGGTCTGAAGGAACAGTCCTTGAAATCAAATTGAGACAAACAAAGTTCTATCCTATAGTCGGCAATTCTTACCTTCCTCCCCAAAAGAGTTAGTTTTAAAACGAGCAGTCTTAAACATAAAAAATTCTGATAACATGTGTTTTTGTGGTGCGTTTTAGACATTTACATCCTGTTAAAAAGAACGCAGAAAGAGTAATCTAATTATGAACAATATAAGCAAGAGCTGAACTTGATAACATAACCTTTCCAGTAAGTATAAACAGTATATCTCAGTTTGAAGAGCAAAACAAGCCAATTACTGTAAGCGTATACACATGGTCTGTAGAAGCCAATCTAGTGCCTCTAAGGGTTTCTCCAACGCCCCTACTTTTGGCGATCCACTTAACAAACATGTAGACTTGATACTGTTTGAAGACGGTCTAAAGAGTCATTAATGTATTAATCAGAACAATAACAGACTTATGGCTTTTACTACAAAAGACAATTTTAAACAAGGGCTTTGTAGAAGGTGTCTGGTCAGAATCCCAACTTCAGAAGCAGCTGCCAGTCATAGAACTCTTGTAAATGTTTTGTAGACTGTGAAACCAAAACTCCTTACACCTAAACCAGGGTCTAAAGTTAGTTTTAAGAATGTACACAAAATGCAGATGAGCCAATACGTGGTTTATGCTGACTTTGAATCGCTCTTGCCACAGTACTACGGTCCACAACAACAAGAACAAAAACAACCTTATTAACCCACCATCAGATCTGTTCTTATGCGTTTATTGTTGTTAGGTCAGATGGTCAACACACGACACCCGAGATTTACAGAGGTCCCAATGCAGCTAGCAGATTTTTAGAGCAGATGAAACAACTTCGCAATTACTACTCTAACAAATATATCTTTCAGACATGTTATGACTCCTGAAGACCAAGAACGCTATGACTCATCTACACACTGCTGGATTTGCGGCTTAGAGCTAACACCTAACAGTAAAGACGCGACAGTGAGAGACCACGATCACATTACTGGAAAGTTCAGAAGGGCCGCGCACAACAATTGTAATCTTCAACTTAAGGTTGACCCTAAGACATGGAAACTGCCTATCTTCTTTCATAACTTACAAGGCTACAATTCTCATTTTATCATGCAAGCAGTGACTTCTGAATATAAGAGGGTTACCTGCATTGCACAGTCTCAGAAAAGTACATGACTTTTACTCTTGACTGCTTATCCTTTTATGACTCAGCCCAACATGATGGGGAGTTTAGATAAGTTAGCAGGATCGCTACAAGACTTCCCAATTACAAACAATACTTTGATCATCTTTGGTGCGTAAAGGCGTCATCCTTTGAATACATGAACTCGTGGACAGGTTTGACGAAGACTCGCTTCCTCCTAAAGGCACTTTCTTTTCTAGTCTTAGAGGCACAAGACATAACTGACTCTGATATGAATACGCTCAAAAAGCCTGGACAGAATTACACTGTCAAACAATGGGTGATTATCATGATCAGTAATTTATTGGCTGACGTGTGTTTATTGGCAGACGTTCTTTCAGAATTACAGATCTACATGCATGAAACATTACTGTCTAGACTCGTCACATTACATCTCTGCCCCAGGCCTTTCTTGGGATTCTTTCTTAAAGTCAACAAACATCCAGATTGACTTAATTTCTGATCTACCCTCACTCCAGATGATTGAAGACGGGCTGAGGGGAGGTATTAGCATGGCCACACATCCTTACTGCAAAGCCAACAACAAGTATTTAGACGATTATGACCCAACTAACCGTCTAACTATTTAATGTACTTAGACGCCTATAATCTGTATGGGTGGGCCATGAGTCAGCCACTTCCATTACGTAACTTCAAGATGTACACTGGACATGCTACAAATAATATTCAAGGGCATTAAAGTGGTTGGACAGTTTGACGTCAGATCAACAGTATGGTTTTATTCTATAAGTATACTTAGAATATCCTTATGAACTGCATGACCTCCACAACGATTATCCTCTGGCCGCAGAAAGATTAAAAATGAGCCCCACAGAGCCTCCTAAACTTGTTCCCAATCTTCGCCACAAAACTAAGTATGTTTGTCATTACAGACTGTTACAGGTTTACCTAAACACGGACTAAAACTGGCTGCTGTTCATAGAATCATTGCCTTTATGAGGCCATACATCAAGAAGAATACTGATCTTAGAACCCAAGCCACTGACGCTTCAGAAAAAGACTTCTTTAAACTGATGAACAACAGCTGTTTTGGCAAAACCATGGAAAATCCACACAAACGTAAAGATGTGAAATTAGTTACAAAAGAAAACCAAGCAATTAAGTTTGCCTCTAAACCTAACTATCAAGACTTTAGAAGATTATAACGACAGCCTGGTTGGCATTATGATGAAGAAAAAGGATGTCAGTTGGACAAGCCGGTGTTTATTGGCTTTACCGTATTAGAGTTGTCAAAGTTATTGATGTTAGAATTTCTGTACGACTACTTTAAACCGCGGTACCCAGAAGCAAGAGTCCTTTACACAGACACTAACTCTTTTATTCCAGACGTCCCCACAGAAGACTTCTATAAGGATTAGAAACAGAAGTAGCTAAAGGAGTTGATGGGTGGTACGACACATGCGACTATCCAAAAGACAGTCCTTTACATTTAACTGTGAACAAGATAGTGATTGGAAAGATGAAGGATGAACTTAATGGGACAGTTATCAAGAATATGTTGGTTTGCGGTCGAAGATGTATAGCGTGCCAGCCAGACTTCTGTAATAAGAAGGCTAAGGGCATAAGTAAAGAAGTGTCAAAAAAAATATAACTCACGACAACTACAACGCATGCTCTCTTGAAAACAAAGTATTTATCACACAAATGTTTAATCTGCGCTCTACTCTTCATCAAGTAAACACAACTGCTGTTAACAAGAAATCACTAGTCTCTAACAATAACAAGAGAACTTACGTCAATCCTGCGTTTTCATATGCTGTAGGGCATTGGAGAACTTTAAAAGATTAACTTGACTGACTTGGGTTGTACTTAACTTAAGAACCTAACAAGAACCTAACAGTACTAACTTAAGAACATAACAAGAACTTAACTTAAGAACCTAACTAGTATTTTATAATAACTTATAATTTACTTGTACTTAACTTGTAATTTTCTTGCACTTAACTTAAAAGTACTTTCTATAACTAACTTAACTTGTACTTAAACTGTACTTATCTAGTTCTTAACTTGTACTTTATTTATTTCATTAAAACTATTCCATAGAAAATGGATCTACAGCAGGAGGTTGCACTTTTTTTGCAGAAGCTGGTTCTTCTTCTTTTACTGTGGGGGCTTGCGGCTTTGTTGTTAGGTATGGTGTTAGGTATTTGTATGCAAAAACCCACCAACAACAGCAGCAGCACCCAATACATAATGATACATCTTATTGTTTGATTGTGATGTGATTGTGTTGTTGTTAATTGTGTTGTTGTTGGTGGAGATGTTGTATTATTATCTAACAAGTTTTGTTTTGCTGATTGGTTTGCTTTTCTCTGTCTGTTCCATTCAGCTAGTTTACGCCCCGCCTCAACACGTCCAGGATTTTTAGCCTTAGTAACATTACTCACTTGCGGTACATTCGCTTGTGGCACATTCTGCTCCTGCGGAGGGCCCTGCGGAGGGTCCTGCGGAGGGTCCTGCAGCGTCTTCTTCTCCTGATCGCTCTTTTTTTATTGCGATTAAATTTAATATGATCAAAATTAGTATGATTAAAAGTAATTAATCCCATGATGAATGGGCATAGCATCGTCCCAAATCTGTAATGCATGTCACATGCAAGAGTTTCTAGGGACTTGTTTAAAACCGGATCTTTGATAAGTCATATTTTAAATCTTCTTCTGAATCAACCGGCGCCATCTTTCTTACTAACTTAGCATATAGACTAATCATTGTCTGACCACCGATCTAACCATTTTTGACCCTAACTGCGCTTCGTACCTAGCGTAGCACTTTTCAACGTCTGAAGTAGACAGTTGCTGAATCTGTTCAACACTTAGTTTAGTGCCTAAATACTGTTTAGTTTTTCCACACGCAGCTAGAGAGTATAATCTTTCTTTATGGCAGTTGTCTGTTGAGTAGTCTGCTTGCTCCTCACACTTTAATAGTTCGTCACAACCCATTTTTAAAAGCAATAAAAAATAATATAATACTTTTAAAACCATGAGTTTAACGCTGGTTAATTATGCAGTGCCTATCGTTGTGTGTTATAGTCTATTCAACCCTTCCAAAATGTTTGTTAGAAAAAAACCACCCAACATGGGGAAGATAGAAGATTCGCCAAATGTAGTTGCAACTTTATTTTTAGCTTTAACAACAAAAGATATCTGATTAGAAAGCACATAGACAGTCTTTCGTATTATGATTATTTTAATTATTTTTTTTAGTTAATAAAAAGATGAGTGAAAAAAAGATTATCAATACGATTTACCACTCTGCTGTAATTAGTGGCCTTAGTATAGGCTATAGCGTGTTAGCAAAAAACATGTTTAAAATGAAGCCGGCTGACCTAGGAGTATTAGACATTGAGGACGTTGTTAAGGTTATAGCTGTAATTACTGCAGGGATTGCGTCAAAAGACTTTCTGTTACCCAGGGATTATCCCAGAAAATATTAGTACATAGAAAGATTAATTCATAAGAAAATATTAATTTAGAAAAAGATGTCTGGATTGGTTCTGATGGTAGGAGGAGCTATTGTTAATGCCTTAGCCTTCCCTGGAAGCAATTATATGTTTAGTAAATGAGGTCCAATGAAGAGAGAGAACGGCATAACAAGGCAATAGAAGATTTAACCAAGGCAAGAGACACTTACGAGAAAAGACGAATTGCTCACTTAGACTTTATTAATAAAAAAGTTAAGAGAACAGGGACATGCATAGCACACATTTACAGACGTTGATGACGCAATGAATGAGTATTACTTAGTGACAGGAAAGAAGTTTCTAACATCGCCACCGCGAGAACTGTCATGACTTTTATGAACCATCTGAGGAACAAAAGACTGCAGGGATAGTTTTTATTGCAGTTGGCATGACCTCAGTCTATCTTGTTGCTCACTTTCTTGTGTAAAATAAAATGCATTTAAAATATGGACAATACGAAGTACAAAATATATTATTCTCCTAAAGGCTATTGGAAAGGAAAGACTGCAATTGAAAAACTGAGTAAAGCTGCTAGCGTGTCTGAATCAAATGCGAAAGACTGGCTTTCAAAACAGGCAATATGGCAAATATATCTGCCTGCCCCAAAAAGAATAATAAGGCCTAGATTTGTTAATTCAGTTCCAAATGACACCCACCAAATGGACTTGCTGTATCTTCCACATGATAAAGTTAGAAGAAAAAAGTTTAAGTACGCTCTGACAGTTGTTGACATGGCTTCAAGTTACAAAGACGCTGACCTTTAACAGATAAAAGCTCAACTGCTGTGGCTGTGGCTTTACAACAAATATACATGCGAGGGCCCATTAAAGTATCCTAGGATGATCCAGGTTGATGATGGAAAAGAGTTTAAAGGCTCTGTAAACCAGTTGTTTTTAAAAACATCATGTTACAGTTAAGAGAGGGATCCCAGGCAACCATAGATCACAAGCCCTAGTAGAAAACTTTAATAAGAATCTGGCTGAACGCCTATTTACCTATCAATATCACAGAAAAATTATGGATAGAACGCGTAACCAGAATGGGTTAGGAGATTGCCAGCAGTCTTACGTGCCATGAACATGAAGAATTTAAAGCAACAGGCTTTAAACCAGTGAACGCAATCAAATTTAAAAAATTAGCATTACTGAAGACATCCAAGGTAATCAAAAACTCTTGCCGTTTGGACTAAAAGTAAGATACTTGTATGCTCCTGGAGAGGCAGAAGGCGATGTTAGAATTAGAGCTACAGACCCCATATGGAGCGTAGATGTATATGAAGTTGAAAGAATCATGAAAACAACCCATCCCGTGTATTATTTAAGAGAGACTCTCTCTTCTAAAAAGCCTGCCCCTAAAAGATCCTTTGTTCGTGAAGAGCTGCAAGTTGTCCCACCAAACACAGTGAGTTAAAAAAATAGTATTTATTTTTGCTAAACCCTTAATTTTTTAGCCATGGAGAGAGAATGTAAATATCTTTGTTCACGATCACCATATCTTATCTTGCACGTAAGCCCCCATTTTAATGTGCTGATTTCGTCAATATTTTGCTGTTTTGCATGTTAATTTTGTTTGTGAAAAGGTGTTAATTTTGGCAAAAACTGATATGAGAAGGACGTGATTTGGATGTGAAAAGGGGGTTTTCGTGCAAAATAAGATGGGTGAGCTTGACATAGATATTTACATTCTCTAAAACTTAGTGCACAATCAAGGCTTAAACACAAGGCCTGCTCATCTATTTTTAAAAAAGTACCTAGCCTGAAGAAAGCGATCCAGTTAAAGCGCCCCACAGCCAGAAAGCAGCCCAGAAAGCACGCCACCTGTTGATCTGCCTCACACTGACAGTCATACTAGCGAAAAGACAGCCCTTGTTGTATTTTTAACTTTAACTGGATTGACCATACTTTATTTCACTAAAAATTAATCCAGCAGCTAGCACTCATAACGTCCACAGATGGTCAGCCATATAACCAGCAACTTTGCCTATAGTAGACAAAACCCAACTAACAACACTGCCTATTATGCAGGCAGAGCATAAAGCGCTTTGGCAGCTAACTTCTTTAATGGTTTGCTAGATGATGCAATTGTTTTCTAATCCAACTTTTACCAGGGCTGAGGTGTTGGAGGAGCTACTGGTCCTGTTGGCACACCACCTGTTAAAGCAATAAACGAGTGTAGAGATAGCAAACCCAACAGCTGTTAATATGCTAACTATTGTAATCCCCTGTTCCCTGAACAGAGTCCTTATTCCTTCAGCTAGCGTAGTGTTTTTCATAACGTATTTTGTTTATAATTTCTCTTATTCTGCTTGTTTGTGATGCTAGCTGCGCTCTGTTATGTAGACAGCACTTCTAACCTGGCTTTTCTTAGCAACCTTAAATCCTGTATTTTCTGCTGTATTCTAGCCTTTTCTTCTCGCCCTAAATTGTTATCATCTGCATCAGCGAGTTTATTTTTTTCTTCTTCTATCTTTCTATCCACCCACCAAGTTTTGCAAATTGTTTTCTAGTTCGCCCCTTATTGTCCGTAGAGCAGCATTAAGCCCCAGGATTTCACCGCATAGGCAATGGGGAATCTTCAATTGTTTTAATTGTGTCTCCTCATTAAAACTCGTTTCAATTTCTGCTATTAGTTCTTCTGCTCTTCTAATTGATTCATCTGTTTTTTTAATTGCATCATCTGCTTCTTGAGTTAAATCTTGAAGAGGTATGTTTTGTATTTCAGATTGGTTTTGACAGCCCCCGCCCCAAAATTTTTTTGTAAACCCGACAAAAGGGCTTAGCTCTAAGCTCCAAAAAGGGTTTTAAACTTTTTCCCCTCCTTAGCAATGGGGAGTTTTTCGCCTTTTTGTGCTTAGTTTTAAAAAAATTTTTTTGGGGGGTTTTTGCATTAAGTAGCTTTTACACCCCTCCTACCCCATTCTTATATAAAAATGCCCCCCAAACTTCCCAAAATCTTTGGGATCAAGCCCCTCCTGGTACTCTCTTTCCTATGTTTTCATAGAATGTTTAAATTTCGCTGTCCCCAATAGTTCTTGACGGGTCCAGGGATAAAAAACCTGCTACTTTAAAGGGCTCTTCTTGCAATGGGGGGCCCTTTTTTTTCTTCATCTTCTTCTTCTTCCTTCATAGGATTAATCGCGTCAAAATTTTTAAACCATTTTTTTTTGTTTTTTATATTCTTTTTTTTTTTTATAAAAAATGAACTCAAAAAGGGTTGTGACCTCGCCCCATAAAGAAAACCAGAAGGAACCCCTGGCAAAAAAGGTTTTAAAAGGGCAGACGAAAATTAGGGGAAAAATACCCCATCAACCTTTCCCGCCGGGACAATTTTTAACAGTTACTTTCCCAAAACTTGCGCTGGGGGATGTTATAATGCCGGGCACGGGCAAAACTATCATTTAAAATAGATATTCCCTCGACAATCCAAATTCAAATGTTTTTTGCAAATTTTGGGCAGGGCAATCATAAACAATGTCAATCAAACTGGGGGGTAGAAAAAGTCTTTGTACAAACGGGGCCGACATTTTTCCCCTCAAATTCGGGGATCTATGGCTCCCCTAAAAAAGAAAGGAAAAAAAAATTTATCGGGGAATAAAAAGCCCAAAGGGCAAAAAGCAGAGGTTTAAAAGGGGCAGGGGATGCAAAGAATGATTTTAAAAGATGGGGCATAGCAAAAGCTTTTTGGCCCAACAGATTCAGCACCCCCTCTAGTTTTTTGACTGTTAAAAAACGCCTATGCCATTTTCCCAAAGGTGCACTAAAAAAAAAAATTTACTTTGAACTGCCTTTAAACCCTTTGCAAACCCTTTTGTTCTGTCTGAAGCCCTTTTTACTAAATACCATCGACGACATTTCTCTTTTTTTTTATTTTGTTACAAACCCCGAACTGGCCAAACAAATTAACCCCAGTAAAAAATAAAACAGTTATTTATTATAAAAGGGTTTTAATACACTCCTTTTACAGAAAATAAAAACAACCCAAAACATACATCTCGGGAACATACATCTAAATCAGCCCTCAAAAGGGTTTTTAAAAGGAATTTTTTTCTTTTTTAACTAAAGGGAAAAACTCCTTTTCAGAGAGAATCAAAAAGCTTTTTTATAATCCAAAAATTGAGAAGGTTGACTGTGCAATAAAGGGAAAGTTTTGATCATTTTGATTCGGGCGCGGATTTTTTACCTCACCAACACTTTGATGAAATAAGAAAGTGGTTCGCTGGAGGGGGGCAAAGAGTTTCCTCCCTTTGACCCGGTTTTTAAAAAAAATTTTGGGGGGCCTTTAAAAATTAAAAACTTGAAGACTCCTTAAAACCAAATGGGGGGCTGGGGGCTGGTTTTTTTATTTTCCACATTTGACAACAGATTTTTTGGGAAGTGGAAAAAGGGGTAGGGCAAGGGGTAAAAAAAAAATTTTCACAAGAAAGCAAGGGAAAGGGCCCCAAAAACAAAGGGCATGTTTTTAGGGTTTGTAAATGCCAGCTAAACATTGAAAAAACGGGTTAAAAAACGGGGCTTATTAAAATCCCAGAAGAAATTTTCAAATAAAAACAGATGGATGGGTTTGAATTTTCGCCTAAAATCCGCACTTTTCCCTTTTATCTGGGGTTTACGGGGTTGGAAAACTCCCTTCGTACTTAAATTTTGTTACAAAAAATATACAGGTTTCATTACAAAGCACATTGTTATTTCTGCAAAACCCCTTAAGCCAACAAGTTTTACAAAAAAGGGGAAGTTTATTTTGGACAGACGAGAATATATTTTTATTTGACCCCTAGCGACAAACTGAGCGACTGTTTAAAACCCTTTACATAGACTATTTGGGGGGAACTGAAACCCGTTTTTATTAAATGACTTTTTGGGCTGAACGAGACATTTTTAAAAAAAAAGAAAAGTTCTGTAAAAGCGGGCCCTTTTTGGGTGGACGTCACGCCTTATTTCTGTGTGGCTCTTAACCCCCAAAATTTAAAATGCCGCTTAAAAGACTTTCCACCCAATTTAAAAAATCAGTTGTTTAATTTTACACTAAACAAAGTTTGGGTTTTTAAAAAAGTTTAAGTGAAAATTTTTATAAAGGGGGACAAAGATGAGCTAAAAAAATAAAAGGGGCAGTTAGAAAAACCCTAAGCACGCAAAGTTATGCTTGAGACTGACCCCCAGTTCAATACGTTTGTTTTTTTTAAATTTTTTAATATTAAAAAGAATGTTTTGGGGGCCAGAATCAAAAGTGCACAACCCCTAAATGCTTTTCCCGTAGAGATAAAAGACCTACAACAAAAACTGGTTTGATGTAATGGGAAAGTCCCAGGAAATTTTTTAAGGAAATTTAAAATACACAGATATGGAGTTTAAAAAAACAAAAGGGAAATTGAAAAAAAAAACGACAGAAATACCCTAAACAAAAAACAAATAAGAAATTTAAAAACCCACTAAATTACGGCAAATATGAATACAGGTTTTAAGACAAGACAATAACGGGGTTTTGGCGTCCTAAAAAAACCCTGGATTTTAAATTTGCCCTTCAAACCCCCAATGAATACTTTGATAAAAAAAAAACAAAAATTTCAAAAAAGGCTTTGAAGGGCGGGGCCCCCTTTCTACTAGCCCTTGGTTCCCAGGAACACAACAAAAAAAGCAGATTGTAATAGATACAAAATCGTAAAAATTTTGTTTGGGGCAGAAAAAAAGTCCTTAGTTGAAGTGGGGGAGACACAGCAACCCTAAAATTTTTTTCCCAAAACCCCCAAAATGCCTAACACTGCAAACTTTGTTTTTTTGATTTATTAATTCCCTCCGGGGGGTCTAATTCTATTTTTGCCAGAACTTTGTTTAGCAAGGGGAGTAAAATTTATCGTCTGGAAACTTGGATGGTCCTCTTAACCCTCATATTCCCAATTACTAAAGGGGGATGAAAAAAACTTTTTCCCTCATCATCGACAGGGTTTTACTGTGAATGTTGAAAAAACAAACAAACCCAAAAGTACCATTTTTAAAATTTTCTTTAAGATTTGTTTTTTTTGCTTTTTTTACTCTGTTGGGGGAAATGCTGCCAGAAGGATTAATAAGAACTTTTTTAAAACAAAATTAATTTAAAAAATTAAAACTGGGGGTTAAAAACATTTTTTGGGTTTGGGAGCAAATAACTGAACTTAAAAAGGAAAATAGAAAGCGACTTGGAAAAAGTATAGGACTACTAGAAAGAAAATGCAAAAGCTTTAAAATTTACTCTTTCTTATGTTTTTTACGGGCTCTTTTGGGCTGTAGCTACGTAAGTGGTGGGTTAGTTTTGCTTTTTTAGCTACTGGTTTGGGAGCGCCGCCTTTTTACTTTTAGGGGGCCTTTTTTTTGGGTTTTAGGCGCCCTTTCTATAAATTGTAAGTGTTTTTTTAAAAAAAAATTAACTCCTAAATTAAAAAAGCACACTCCCTTTGTACCCCTGGGCATCAGCAAAACTTTGTTCATTGAGTTTAAGAATAACCCAAAATCATTACGGGATGAAAACTTTACAACGAAAAATTTAAAGAAGCTTATGGCTGAGGGTAAGGATTACAGACGAAAAAAAATTGAACAAAAAGGGAGTGGAGAAAGACGTTTACTTCACCCCGGTAGCCACGATTAAATTAAACAGAACATTGAAAAAAAAACACATATCAGTTAAACCCAAAATAGACCCAAAAAAAGTTTAACAAAAAAAAAAGTTTAGCAAAAAAAAATTTTAAAGAAAAAAAAAAATACTATTTTTTTTTTTTTAAAACCTCATTTGTTTGGGGGGGACAATTTTCAGCCTTCCCGAACAAAAAATCTTTTAGGGGCGGGGTTTTTAAAAAGAAAAGCCCTCCTTTTAAAAATAAAAATACGGGGGCGGTTTTCATAAATTCTTTCAACTTCATATACATCAAACGCTCCATTTTGGGTCTGTAGCTCAAATTTCTAACATCCCCTTTCTGCCTCCCCCAAGGACATACAAGTATTTTTTTTTAGGCCAAACGGCAAGAGTTTTTGTTAAACCTTTTGATGTCTTCAGTAATGCTTTTTTTTTTTAAATTTAAATTGCGTTAAAACCGGGTTTAAGGCCTGTTTTTTTTTTTAAATTGGGAAATGTTCATGGAAACCGTAAGACTGCTGGAATCCCCTAACCCTTTCGTGTTGCGTTTCTGTACCCCTTTATTTTCCAAAATTTTCCCTGTGAAAATTAAATAGGTAAACAGGGGTTCGCTAGATTCTTTTTAAAAGTTTTCTAACTAGGGTTTTGTGATCAGGGTTTTCCCCCCCCTTGGGATCCCTCTCCAAAACTGTAAAAATGATTTTTTAAAAAACATTTTGGTTTACAAAACCCTTTTAAAACTTTTTTCCCATCATAAATTTTTTGGGGAAAAAATCATCCTAGGTACTTTAATGGGCCCCTCAAAAAGTATATTTTTTGTAAAGCCACAGCCACCAGCAGTTGAGCTTTTTTTCTTTTAAAAGGTTTCACGTTTTTTGTATTTTTGAAGCCATGCAACAACTGTCAGAGCATATTTAAAAACTTTTTTTTCTAACTTTGTTTTGGAAGTTTCCCAAAAAGGGCCATCGGGTGGGGTCTTTGGGGAACAAATTTAACAAACTAGGTCTTTTTATTTTTTTTGGGGCGGGCAGTTTTTTTTTGCCAAAAATTGGGCCTGTTTTGAAAGCCAGTCTTTCGCATCGGTTTCAGACACCTAGCAGCTTTACTCATTTTTTAAAATAGCATTTTTCCCTTTTCCCAAACCCCCTTTAGGAAAAATTATATTTTGACTTCGTATTTTTTCCATTTTTTTAAATGCATTTTATTTACACAAAAAGTGAGCAAAAAAGATAACGAGTCATCCCAAACCTGCAATAAAAGTATCTCTGCAGTATTCTTTCCTCAATGGTTCAAAAAGTAAACCCTTTGGGGTGCATGTTAGAAACTTTTTTCCTGCACTAAGTAATACCCCTTTCATTGCGTCATCAACGCCTGAAAATGTGAGCTCTGCAGGCCCCTGTTCTCAAAACTTTTTGGGTTAAATTAAAGCCCTAAGTGACAATTCGTTTTTTCCCTGGGAAGGGCGCCTTGCCTTAGCTAAACCCTTCCCTATTGCCTTGTTATGACTTCTCTCTTTTCATCGCCCAAAAATTTTACAAACTATAATTGTTTCCCCCAGACTCCCTTGGGCTTAAGGCTGTTCCCCGCAAATTTTGAAAAAGGCTAGAACCCCAAAGGCTACATCAAAATGTTGTTATCTCTGCATATTTAAACGGGATTGTCTTCATTGTGACAACTCCTAGCATAACATTATCAGCCCCTCTAAAATCCCCCAAAAGTGGGAGTGGGCGCCCATTGGGGGGGTTAACCCAAAAACGGTCACACACGAAATTTTCCTCCCCGCTGATCCCTTTTGTACAAAGTGTTCAAGTATTCGGCTGTTTGGTTTGATCCCGGGACCCTTTTAGCCGGGGAAACGACAACAAAAACCAACTTTTGCTTCCAGAGAAAGGTTTAAATTTTTAACATATTTTCCTCCCCCACCCAAACCCAAAACCCGACATCTTTTAAAAATCAATTTTTTCCCTAGATTAATTTTTTCTATGTACTAATATTTTCGGGGAATAATCCCCGGGAAACAAAAAAGTCTTTTGGGGCAACCCCTGCGAAATTTTACAACTATAACCTTAACAACGTCCTCAAGCCCTTAATTTTCCCCTAGGTAAGCCGGCCCCCCTTTTTTAAACAGTTTTTTGGCAAAACCACGCTATACCCTTCTAAAAACCCCCAAATTCACGGCAAAATGGTAAATCTTTATTGATAATTTTTTTTTTCATTTCATCTTTTTTTTAACTAAAAAAATAAAAAAATTTAATCATAAAAACAAAAAATTCTATGTTTTTTTTAATCAGAAAAACTTTTTGTTGTTAAAGCTAAAAAAAATTTTCCCAAACTATTTTTGGGGGCAAATCTTACTTTCCCATTTTGGGCGGTTTTTATTCCTAAAAAAGGAATTTTGAAAGGGGTTTGAATAACAAAACACCAACAAAAGGGCATTTGCAAATTAACCAGGCGTTAAACCTGGTTTTTAAAAATATTATATTAAATTTTTTTTTGCTTTTTTAAAAAGGATTGGTGACGAACTATTTAAAATGTGGGAGCAAGCCCAAAAACTCCGAGACCCCCTGCCAAAAAGAAAGTTTTTACTCTCTGGCTGCGTGGAAAAAAAAAATAAAAAAGTATTTTGGCCCCTGAAAATAATGTTGAAAAAGATTCAAAACGGGCTACTTTTGAAAGTTGAAAAGTACTACGCTACGTAGAAGCGCAGTTAGGGTCAAAAAAGGTTAAAATTTGGGGGGGCCCGAAAAATAATTAGTCCCCTATGCTTAAATTAGTAAGAAGAGGCGCCGGTTTTTATTCAGAAAAGATTTTAAAAAACGACTTTTCACAAATCCTTTTTAAACAAGTCCCCAGAAAAATCTTTCATGGGGACATGTATTACAGATTTTTGGGGCATGTTATTTTCCATTCATCATGGATTAAATTTCTTTTTTTCATAAATTAAAAATTTTTAAACATATTAAATTTAAAACGCAATAAAAAAAAAAAAAGCGATCAGGGGAAGAAGACGTCCGCAGCGTCCAAAGGACCCCCCCGCAGGAGCAAATGTGCCACAAGTGAACCCAAAGGGGAAAGTACCACAAGTGAGTAATTTACCTTTAAATCTAAAAATCCTTGGGGGTGGTTTCGGCCCGGGCCCTAGACCCATTTTAATGGCAAAAGACGGAAAAGCAAACAATCAGCCAAAAAAAAAATTTTTAAAATATAAAACAACATGCCCGCACCAAAAAAACAATTAACAACAACACAATCACAATCCCAAATTTAAAAACAACAACAAAACAACAACAAAAACAAACTAAAAAATAAGGGGGGACCATTATGTATTTGGGGGCTGCTGCCCGTTGTTGGGGTTTTTTTAAAGGGAAAACAAATACTTTAAAACCCTACCTAGCAAACAAAGCCGCAAGCCCCCACAGTAAAAAAAAAAAACCAGCTTCTGCAAAAAAAAAAGGGGGCAACCCCCCCTGCTTAAACAATTTTTTTTATGGGAAAATTTTTAAAAAACTAAAAAAGTACCCAATTTAAAAACTAGATAAGTAAAGTTTTTTTAAATTTTTAGAAAGTAAATTTTAAGTTAAGTGCAAGTAAATTAAAGTTAAGTGTAAGTAAATTATAATCTTGTTAAGTACTATTTTGGTTTTTTTTTAAATAAGTTTCTTGTTAGAAATTTTTAAGTTAAGTACAAGTCACGTGAGCAAATTTAAACTTTAAAGTTCTCCAAACCCCCACAGCATATGAAAACCAGGAATTTACTAAGTTCCTTTTTATTGTTTAAAAGGGCTAGTGATTTCTTATTAACAGCAGTTGTGTTTTCCCTTTATGAAGAGTGAGCGCAGATTAACATTTGTGTGAAAAAAGACTTTGTTTTCAAAGAGAGCTTTCTTGTAGTTGTCGTGAGTTATATTTTTTTTTACAACTTCTTTACTTTTGCCCTTAGCCTTCTTTTTTACAGAATTCTGGCTGGCAACCTATAAACATCTTCGACCGCAAACCAAAATTCTTTTATAAAACCTTTCCCCTTAAGTTCATCCTTATCTTTCCAATTACTTTTTTTTGTTTACTTTGAATGTAAAGGAAAATGTCTTTTGGGTAGTCGCATGGCATACCACCCAAACAGTTTTCCCTTTGCCCTTCGTTTCAAAATCTTTGTAAAAGTCTTTGTGGGGGCCCTCAAAAAATAAAACCCATCAGTGCTGGAAAATACTCTTGGGTTTTTGTACCCGGGGTTTAAAATAGCAAAAAGAAATTCCCCAAAAATCAATAAAAATTTTTACAACCCTAATACGGGGAAGCCGATAAACACCGCTTGTCCACTTAAAAATCCTTTTCTTCATCATAATGCCAACCCCAAACTGTCGTTAAAAACTTCCCAAATCTTTATAGTTTTGGGTTTTGAGGGCCAAATTAATTGCTTTGGGTTTTTTTTTGTAACTAATTTCACCTTTCGTTTGTGTGGGGTTTTCCATGGGTTTTTCCAAAAAACTGTTGTTCATCAACTTTTAAAGAAGTCGTTTTCTGACGCGTCAGGGGGGGTTTGGGGGGGCAAGATCAGTAAATTTTTCTTGATGTATGGCATCATAAAGGGGTCTTGATCAAAAGATAATTATTTTGTAACAGCCTTTGTTTCAGCCGGGGGTTTTAAGAAAACTGCAGGAGTCTGTAATGGGACACATATTTAGTTTTATTTCTAAAATTAAGGGACAAATTAGGAGGGTTTGATAACCCTTTTTTTAACCCCCTTTGGTGGAAAAAATTTTTTAAAAAAACCAAAAGTAAATTTGGGAAAAAAAAAAAGGGGTTTTTAAAAGGGGTTTTTTAAATTTTAAATTTTGTTTTGGGTTGGTTTTAAAAAAAATAAGAGTTTGGGAAATTTTAATTAGTTGGAAATTTAGTTGGGGGTTAAGGAAAGTTGTTTGGTTTAAAATAAAAAGGAATTTTGGATTAATTTAAGTTAGGTTAAAATTGGGAAGGGGGGGGTTAAAAAAGGGGTTTTGGGATGTTTTGTAAATTTTAAAGGGGGAAAATTAAGGGTTTTGGGGGGGTGTTGTTGAAATTGTTAAGTTTTGTTAAATTTTTAAAAAAAGAAAAATGTAGAATTTTTTGATTTTTTGATTAGGGGTTTAAAAAAATTTTTTAAAGGGTAATTTTTTTTTGATTTAAAAGGAAGGGGATTTTGTCTTGTTTAAAATAAAAAAAAAGATCCTAAACCCCCTTTTTCTTAAATGTCCCCGCTTTCTGGTATTCATAAAAAACAACCCTTTCCCTAAAACTAAAAGAAAGGGGGGGGGGGGGAGGAAAGCTTTAAACCCCCCAACTTTTTTCCCAAAATAGAATTTCGAGCAAAAAAGGGTAAAAAAAAAATAAAAGTTTATTTTTGGGAAATTTTCAAACCCGGAACCCCTTTTAACCAAAACCCCCGTTTTCAGTTAAAAATAAACAGTCAAGTTAAAGAAGATTTTCGAAAAATTTTCTTTTGAGTAACCCTTTAATAATTAAAATTTAATTTTTTGAAAAACGGGGCCCCCCGAATTTATAAAGAAGTGTTTTATTTCCCCTTTCTTTAGGAGTCAACCCTAAGGGGAAGATTACAAAAATTTTTTGGGCCCCTTTTAGAATTTTATAAAAATTTTCTGGTTTTAGTTGGTTGTTAAAATGTTAAGTTTTTTCACTGCCGCAAATAAACCTGTTTTAAGGTCAAAACTCCTGGTTTTGGAAATTCCATAACAAATGCTGAAAGATTTAGGGTTGGTTATTAAGGGTTTTTTTTTGTTTTTTTCTGCTGGTGGGGGGCCCAGTAAAATTTGGGTTGAGTGCCCCCCCCCCCCCCTCGCATAAAACCCCTTGGGGTTTTTAAATTTTTTTTTTTCTTCTTTGGGGGGGGGCCGGGTTTTGGGAAAAAATTTGGGTTTTAAAGTCAAACAAAACCAAGTTTTTAATGGGGCCCCATTTATTGGGGGAAAATTTAAAACTCTTTTTGAACCCTTTTGGGTTTTGGGTTAAAGTCGTTTTTGTTTTAAAAACTTAAAACCTTTTTTCTTTTACTGGCAACACCTTTTATTAAATGGTTCGCCTAAACCTTTCCAAACCTTGGGGTTTTGATTTTAAACCTTTTAAAGTTTAGGGAAATTGTTTTTGTTTTGATTAAAACTAATATTTTAAATCCCCCAAGAGTTGTTAAACCCGTTTGTTAAATTGGGTTCCCCAAAAAAAAGGGGCCGTTGGAGAAATTTAAAACGTAAAAAGTGCTTCCCTTTCAAAAAACCTGTGTAAATTTTTGGTTTATTGGGCTTGTTTTTTTCTTTTAAAGAGAATACTTTCCCCCCTATGGGAAAAAATTTGTTTTTTTTAAAATTTCAAGGCTTCCCCTTGCCCATAAGGGCCCCAAATTGGCCCCCTTTTGCATGTTTTTTCGGGTAAAAATGGCCCATCCTAAAAAACCGCCGTAGTAATTTAATTTTTCTGCCTTTTAAAACCCCCTCTTTTTGGAAAAGGAATAAAAAACCCCAAAGGAAAGGCCCTTTTTTGGGGTTTTTAAAAAACGGGGTTTAAGAACGTCCCCTTTTAGAAAATTTAGGGGTTTATTTCCTTTCCCCCACTTCCAATTTTTAAAAGGGTAAGCCAAAATTTCCCCATCTATTAAATTTTTCCCTCTTAAAAATTTCTTTCTGCCTTTTTAAAAAAAAACAATATTATTCCCTAAATTAAAAAAAAATTAAAAAAAGAAGGAAAAAAGCCTTTTTACTTACCCCGGGGGCCCAACTTAAGAAAAATTTTTTAAAAACAATGCAAAGCTTTTTTGAAACTTTGTAAGGGGGAATTTTTATTCCTTTTTATTTTACTAAACTTTTTTTAATTGTTTTTTCAAAAAATTACTAAACAATTTTTCTTCCCTTTTGTAAAAAAGTTTTCCTTTCGAATTACTTTTTTGGCCGCCCCCTTTTTAAAACAAAAATTTTAAATTAAAAAAAAAAAATTAAATTAAAAATTAAGTTAACCCCTTTTTTCTTCCCCCCAAGCTTCAACACTTAAGGCCCCTTTAACCCAATAACCCCCCCGCAATAAAGGGTTTCTTCTGAATTAACTTTCCTCTTTCAACAGCTTTTTTCTTCCCCTTTAAAAGCACATGTCCTTTTTTTATTGTTTAAATTAAAAAACCAAAAATTTAAATTTTTAAAAAAATTTTTTTGTTTCGTAAAATTTCTTTTCCAAATTTTTTTAAATCCCCGTCCCCCATGAGGTTCGCAAAGGGGGATTTTTAAAACCCAAAAAAAAAAAATTTAAATTAAACTCAAAAATTTTGTTTTAATTACCTTTAAAGTACACCTAATTAACAAAAAAGCCACCCCGGAAAAAATTTTTGCAAAGGCCCCCCATTAACGCAAAATTTTCTTCCGGAACCCAGGTTTTTAAAAAATTCCAAAACTGCAAATTTTAAAATTAACCCCCCGGTTTTACGGAGTCTTTCCCCCTTAAAACCGACTATGGCCCTTTTTATGGGGTGGGGGGTTGGAAAAAAAACCAGGGGGAAAGTAAGGAAAATATATCCCCGGGGGTAATTTATTATCGGCGCCTCCTGAGTTTTTTTATTAAGAGAAAAAATATGGGGGGTCACAATCACCATATATTATTTTGCACGGAAACCCCCCTTTTTTAAATTAACGATTACGTCAATATTTGGCAGTTTTGCTTGTTTTTTTTTTTTAGAAAACAAGTGTTAATTTGGCCCAAAACTGACATGAGATGGACGTGATTTGTAAGTGAAAAGGGGGGTTTTCCGTGCAAAAAGATGGGTGGTCTTGAACCCGTAATTTACATTCTCTCGGGTTTAGACGTGGGATTCAAACATTGTCCCG
>JAFLJL010018518.1:2500-5000 GCA_018398815.1 Conus ventricosus | reverse complement strand
TGGCCTTGAAGAAGCGACTCTGGCCGTTAATCTCCATTACAGACATCAGGCGATGTCTGAGTAGGCGCCACTGGTGGAGAAACACCTTGGCGGTAACAGTCTTTTCCTTTTCATCTATGCACACATAAAAAACTGCAATGTGTTTTGTTTATACTTTCACTTTTAACACCGGGAGTCCACGATCTTCCTGGCTTTTTTGGTAACACACGGGCAGCTGTGCTTCCTTTTTTTTTTATTAGAAAGCTTTATTATACTTTGTGTCCCAGCAGCTGCTAATGCTATGAAAACCCTACATACAAATTGTTTATTTTTTATACACCTTGACATTGTTTTTATGTTAAGAAAATGTTGGCCCATTGTCTTTATTTCCCCCAAAACCGATTGTTTAGCCCTGTGTCTTTGTCAATGTGTGACGATCTATTCCAGTCTATCTGTTTTTCAGCATGTTGTCTTTGTCAAGCTGTCGATGATCTATTCCCTCTACTTGATTGTTTCAGCATGAAGGGCTTTGTCAACTAGTGAGCGATCTATTCCACTCTATCTGATTGTTCAGCATGTTGGGCTTTTCAATCTGTTTCTTTGCTTTGTGAGAATGTGGGTTTAAGGGAGCTCAGAAAAGTGATTCTTGTTTCCCCAGTCTCTCCTTTGGATGAATGGAGCAGATGTGCGCGTAGGAGCCAACATGCCGTATGAATGATTGAGTGTTACAAATGTGGTGTGTGTCAAACCGGTTGTAACATTTTAGCCTTGGCACTCAACCAATATAACTGGAGGAACCCGGTGAAATATTTTTTTATTCTATAATATTCTTGTCTGAGCGTACTTACAAAGCGCCAATTCTTGGTAAGAGAGCAAGCTCTAAGCGCCGCGGTCTTGTTCATACAAAGGGCTACC
The DNA here is from genome assembly GCA_018398815.1 of Conus ventricosus. Classification (NCBI taxonomy): domain Eukaryota; kingdom Metazoa; phylum Mollusca; class Gastropoda; order Neogastropoda; family Conidae; genus Conus; species Conus ventricosus. The sequence goes on along the minus strand of JAFLJL010018518.1, from coordinate 4,106 downwards.
TACCTGGGTGGAGCCACAAAGAAGAGTTGCTTCCTGGAGCCAGTCAATGGTTTCCATGTCATTCAGGCGAATTTCCGTCAATAAAGGTTCTACCCCGTCCCCTCTCAGAATGCAGGGGGTGTGTACACGTGTCATTCTTATCAATGGACAACTTTCCTGGTCTTTCCAAGCTGGCGAAAGGATTTTACGTCTGTACGAATAACGGAAAGTTCACATGCGGAACCTTGGTTTAAAATCTGATTCTAAGGACTTTAGCGGACACAGATCCCAAAAACCCGTTTTGAAACTCCGAAGGAAAAAATATTCCTGTACTGCATGTTCCAACAGAGATTCAAACCCTGACACCAGGATCAGGATCAGGGGTGTAACGCTTTGTCACTGAGTTATTCCGCGTGATGGTGCAGTGACTCCACATGTAGTGAAGAGAGATGAGGAAGAAAAAAGATCACATTCAAAAAGTCAAGTTGTTAAATCTGTAAAAACAATTGCAGAAATATGTGTTAAGAAATATCAAGATAACCCCTTTTACAGTGTATTGATAATGTAAAAAAAAAAGCCCACTACATTTCTTCAGTCAGGTTTCAGCATATTCCGACATATTGTTTTTGCATTCAATTGTTTATTCCTTTTTTCCCTGTTGAAGCGCACATTCTTTTACAGTACTAATGCAAAGATGAAAAAAAGACATAATTAATGCAAGGAGGAGATGTGTTTAATGACATACTTTACAGAAACATATTTTGTATTTTAAAATTTCATTTAAAACAAAACGCATGAAAGACCGAATTTGAAAGTTACCTGTCACAAGTTTGTTACGAGGCCTATGACGGTGGCCCATCTGGGTAGTGAATTGTTTATTTATTTATTGTCGTCGTTGTTGTCTTTATGTCCGCCCCTTTAATGTGGCTTGTGGTTGGGTTGCACCTTTGGTGAAAGTTCAGCTCAGGTTTAGGTTTACTTTCTCTCTCTCTCTCTCAAATTTCCCACTGCCCGTGCAATTCATCCTGCGGGTTCCCACGGGTGGCTGGTATCTTTTTCTTGTACTGGCTGTCTCTATCGGCCTCTCACCTGTCTTTTCATCTCCGCACGTGAAAGGGTTCCTCTTAGGCTTGAGGTATTCTCACCGTGACGTAGCGTGGCATTTTGGCCGCCAACGTTTAGGCAGGTTTTCTCTTCACTCGAGCGGAAGATGTCTCGGGGAGCGCCTGCTCCGGTCCTGGTTTCCTTTCACCTTTAATCGTCGAAAGGTACAGTCGGTATCTTCATTTTCCTACAAGTCGGCCTGAAGAAGGGAGAAAATCACTTCATCTCTTTCCGCATCTGCGCTTCTGTTCCTCTCGACTGACAGAGGCGAGAGAGTCTTTGACCCGCCCTTGTCATCCACGGTAGCTGAAAGGGCATCAGTTTCGTGGTTTGTTTTTTTTTTGGTTTTTTTTTGGTACCGTAATTCTTCTCTTCCAATTTTAATTTTTGTTTTTCAAATTATAAAAGAAATTTGTTTGAGAACCACTTTTTCTGTTAATTCAATCTTTAACCGGCCATTCTAAATTATATCCAAAATTCTTCTTCTTTTTTTTTTTTTTGCATCTGGTGATGCGGTAGTGGT
>JAFLJL010018517.1:15000-17345 GCA_018398815.1 Conus ventricosus | reverse complement strand
AATGAAAAGCGTAGTTTGTAGATGGGAAGGGGGGGGGGGGGGGGGTCCCCCAAAGGACGGTAATTCAAAGCAAGTTGTACTCTTTGTCGTTGGCTGTGGCACATCACTCCAAGTTTCTCTCTGTACCCCTAGATCCTCTTTCTCCACCTATCATCACCCACTCCCTCCCTCTTTCCTCAATCTTTTGCCTATCTCTTGTGCTTTTGCGATCTGGGAAAACGTAATGGCAGCAGCAATATAGCATAGAAAGTTGCAACAGGTGTCAGCAGTGACTCACTTTATCCAACACGTTAGGAGAGTGTGGGTTGTGTGTGTGTGTGTGTGTGTGTGTGTGTGTGTGTGTGTGTTAAAAGAGGCATGCAGTAAACAATTGTGTTGATAATGAGAGAGAAAGGGGAAGAGAGTAATCATTTTCGAATGAAGGACGTAATAAAAGAATTGTTCAGTCTATCAGGGACGGGAAAGGGAAGAGTGTGTGGGGGGGGGGGGGATGAAGGAAGATGGAGGTGGAGTGGTTGATTAGCTAATTTGCTTCTTAAAGTGTCTTTGTTTTCCATTATTGAGGTGCAAGACCTAAACAAATCCGTCACGCTGATTCTTGTCCCTCGTTTAACGAACATCGCTGTCTCTCTCTCTCTCTCTCTCTCTCTCTCTCTCCTCTCCTCTACTCTCTCTCTCTCTCTCTCTCTCTCTCTCCTCTCTCTCCTCTCTCTCTCTCTCTCTCTCGTTTTCATAGTTTTGATAATAAAAGTATGGAAGAAGAGACCGGTGTGGTAGAAGAGAATGAAACTGAGCCATTATTTAATCAGCCTATTTCCAGTGAAGAAGTAGTTGCTGGTATTAAACATTTAAAATTAGGAAAGAGTGCAGGGCCAGATAGAATTGTAAACAGAAATGTTGAAGAATGCAAACACAACTGTAATCGATTTCCTTGTTCATTTATTTGCCCAACTTTTTGATAATGGCATCTTTCCATCAGAGTGGGCTAAATCAATTATTGTACCAATTCATAAAAAAAGGAGACGTGAACAATCCCGACAACTATCGTGGAGTATCACTTACCAGCATTTTAAGTAAAATCTACACTCACATACTAAATACAAGATTAACTGAATGGGCTGAAACTGAAGAAAAAATATTGGAAGAACAAGCGGGTTTTAGAACCAGTTACAGCACCATAGACCATATATTTACACTATATTCTTTGATTCAAAAACATCTATTCTGCAAGTCGAAGCTCTACATTGCATTTGTAGATTTCAAGAAGGCCTTTGACTCGTAAATCGAAATACTCTGTGGAATGTACTCCGTAAAAGTGGTGTTAATAGTAAATTGTACATGGCCATTAGAGGGGTCTACAACTCAGTGCTGGCATGTGTGCGTGTGAAGAGTGAGTATTCAGATTATTTTGATTGTCCAAATGGAGTAAAACAAGGATGCTTGTTGAGTCCACAATTGTTTTCTTTTTTCATAAACGAATTGGCTGTGAATTGTCCCGCAAAGGCAGACATGGTATCCAGATAATACCTGGAGCAGTTGAATTAGTTTTATTACTGTATGCTGATGATGTTGTTCTTCTGTCCGGAACAGTTGTAGGTTTGCAAAGCCAACTAAATGTATTGAAAGAAGAAGCAATCGCTTAGGTTTATCAGTTAACTTGGATAAGACAAATATAGTGGTCTTTAGAATGGGTAGCCACCTATCAGTGTGTGAAAAATGGTCTTATGGAAATGCAGACCTTCAAGTAGTTAATTCATATAAATATCTTGGAATGATATTTTCAACAAAATTAACTTTCCGCTACGCATGGGAAGAATCTCTAAGAAAAGGAAAAAAGGTACTATTGAAATTCTGAAATCCCTGAGAAAACTAAATTGTACAGACTGTAGTATATTTTGGAAAATGTTTGATACACAGATAAAACCTCTTCTTACATATGCAGCTGAAATTTGGGGCTTACATGAAAATTCGATGATGGAAAAAGTACATACGTATGCTATGAAGCGTTTCCTTCAAGTACCTATTCATTCATCCAACACCGTTCTATATGGAGAGATGGGCAGATACCCTTTGTACATAAGTACATTTGTGAAATGTATTAAGTACTGGTTGAAGATCTTGAAGCTACCCCAGTCCCGTTTTAGCAGGCAAGCCTATGATATGATGCTTTTAGAAATGGAAAAAGGTAAAGAAAACTGGGCTCATAAAGTAAAGAAAGTCCTTTCAGAACAGGGTTTTTGGAATAGTGTGGATGGCCCAGGAAGTAGGGAATGAGCATCAGTTTATTGCGGAATTTAAAGACAGGCTTATTTGTTCTTTTAAACAGAATTGGCACTCAGATATGG